>PVKH010023201.1:0-13920 GCA_004027955.1 Chaetophractus vellerosus
ACATATTCAATTTTTAAACTGTTGAATGCATGTCAGAAGAGAATATGTATTATCTAATTGTTAAATGCAGGGATGAATGTAAGTCCATTAAATCAGAAGTTTTAATTGTATTTTATTCAAATCTTCTTTTTCTTTTTTAAATGTTTTTGTCTTCATGACCCATTAATAAGTGAGAGATGGATATTAAAAATTTCAACTTAGTGAATTTCCTAATTTTGATCCATCAAATTTAGTCCTACATTTTGAATCTTTATTTGTTATATACAACTTAGAAATCACTTAATTTACCTGGAGTATTTAATATTTATAATTATGCAATGATCTTTATTATTCCTAATATTGTTTTTTGACTTGAAATCTATCTTGTGTGAAATTAATATGTGTTCTAGCTTTCTTTGGTTAGTTTTGCCTGGTATATAATTATACAGCCTATTACTTCCAACCTTTCTGTATTCTTAAACATGTCTCTTGCAAACACACATCTTTGGATTTTTTAAAAAAAATCTAAACTGTCAATCGTTGTCTTTTAACTAGCAGGATCAGTGCATTTACATTTATATTAGGACTTGATTTGTCCTTTTAAAATTCAGAGATTAGCACAGCTTTTCCTTCTATAGCTAAGCAATATCTTAATCATCTCTTGGAAGATGAAAGTTCTGTAGAACTTTCAGCTTTTTTCACTTACATGGAATTGTTGTTCATTATTCTAGTTCATTTTTTAAACTTCATAAAATAGACAAAACAGTTTCTTTGCTTACCATTCCTTCTTGTCCCAGATATTCTGAGATAATTTCTGGAGTCAATTTCCTTTTCTTTGAACTTCATCCTATAGAAGTTATTAAACGAAGTTATGTGGGTAGCATGTGTGCTCGGTTTTTGAGTTTTTTTTTTTGCCTGCATCTTTTTAATCCTTTTGACAATTGTCTTTTAGTTGGAATACTTAGTCTATTTGCATTTAGGTAATTCATGATATATTTGGATTTAAATCTATCGTTTACTATACTAGGTTTTTATTTGCCTTATCTTTCCTTAGTCCTTTTTTTCTCTTTTTGCTTTCCTTTGGAGAAGCCAAATATTTTTTTTATATTCCATTTTTCCTATTAGATTGTAATTTACACATTTTTTTTATTCTTTTAGTGAATACCCTAGAGAATAAAACACACATAATTGACTTATTAAGTTTATCTTTAATGAATATTATCAAAACTTTCCAAGTACTTTTTCATACTTTAACTCCATTTCCTTCTTTCTGCTTTTTGTCCTATTGTTATGAATTTAAATTCCTACCTGTTTTAAACCCTGAAACACTTTATTACTGTTGTTTTAAGCAGTTTTATTGAGGTGTAATTGACATATGATAAACTGCATATATTTAAGTGTACAATTTTATAAGTTTTGACACATTTTTGCAGTCCCCCAATTATCCCCTCTCCTTGAGGTACTCCAATTACATGTATATTAGATCACTTAAAAATTTCCTGCAGCACTTTGGTATTCTGTTCATTTAAAAAATTGATTATAGTTTCTCCCTGTGTATAATTTTGTATAGTGTCTATTCCTGTATCTAAGTTTAATAATCTTCTGCAATGTCTAAATATGCTATTTTTATCTCACACATTATGGTTCTCATCTCTGCAAGTTTGGTTTGGCTTTGTTTTTAATGTCTTCCATGTCTTTACTAAGCTGTTGAATATATGAATTCAATTATAATGTTTTAATGTATTTGTTTGCTAATTCTAAAATCTATGTCAGTTCTTAATGGTTTTTACTGATTGTTTTTATCATTTTGGGCTATATTTTCTTGCTTCTTGCCTGGTAATTTTTGATTGGATTCCAGACATTGTGAATTTACCTTGTGGGGTGCTGGATATTGTTTAATCCTATAAATTATCTGGAGCTTTGTTCTAGCATGTAGTTAACTTGGAAACAGATCCTTTCAGGTTTTGTTCCATGGGATTAGAATCCTGTTTAGTCTAGGCCTAATTATTTCCCACAACCCTTCAGAGCACTCTATCCAATGCCATGGGAATTGTGTGGTTTCCCATTCTGAATGGTGGGAACAAGAACCATTCCCAGCCTATGTGACACCAGCTTCTGCTCCCTCTAATCTCTTGGGGTAGTCTTTTCCCAGATCTCAGGCAGTTTCCTTATAGAGATATGCTGATGAATTTTCTTCTGACTAATACAGGGGAATCTTCTGCAGCTTTCCAGAATGTTCCCCTCTTTTGTGCTCTCTCCTGATAACTCCCAGCCTTCATCTTCTCAGTCTCTCACCTCTGTCCCTTCAACTCAGGAGTTCTATGGTGATACACTAGAATTCCCTTTCCCTATTCTGGATCCTGGAAATGCTCTCAAGAGAGTAAGTTGGGACAATTGTAGTGCTTATTCATGTATTTTCTCTTAGGGATAACTGTCCTTTTTGCCTTGTGTTAAGTGTCTTGAAAGCCTTTGTTTCATACATTTTGTGTAAGATTTTGGTTGGTTTGGATGGAAGGATAAATCTGCTCCTTGTGTTCTATTTTGGGCAAAGTGGAAGCCAATATTGTTGTTTTCAAAGGTCAATATTCGTTTAAATTTATTCCATTGATCATTCCTTTTTTATTAATATGTTCCACCTGAGATTATTTATATTTTCTTCCCAAATAACTCCCTTGAGCAGTTTTTAAAATGAGGGCTTTGATGAATACTTCTGTTTTGTTCTTCTGAAAATGTTTTCATTTTACCTTCATTTATGAGTACAATCTTGCAAGGTATTGACTTCTATTGCAGTTATTTTCCTTCAGCACTTCAAAGATGTCATTCCATTGTGGATTTCAGGCTTTGTTTGGGTTGGTATGTTTCTGGTTTGTCTTTACTCCTATGATATAGCCATTCATGGATCACAATGGAAAGCCTGGACTTTTCTCTAGATTTCCTTTATTTTTGTGTACCCTGAACTCCAGGTTTTGTTTCTTTAGTATTGTGAGACTGCTAAGATCTTTGCTTAGATATTTAATTCTTATCAGCTATTCTTTGCTGGGCTTTTCGAGGTCTTACCTCTTACCTGCACAGCTTAGGAGTCAGCAAATGCTCTATGGGGATTGTGTTAAAGTGTTGGGATCTCTTGCTGAGTATCCTTTTTCCAGTGTCTTGGTCCCCCATGTCTTGGCTGCATTGGTAGCGCTGAATTTCAAATTTTCTCCCTCTGATCCAGTGAGACTGCCTCAAGCTCTAGGCCACAGGTTTTCCTTGTGCCCTACACTGTGAATCAGCAAATACCCCAAGGAGAAAAAGCAACATTGGTAAGAGGATCATCTAAGCCAGGGGCTCTTAAACTTTTTAGTTCCATGGACCCCATTGACAGTCAGGTGAAAACCATGGACCCCTTCACAGAATGTAGTGGCAGAGAGTTTTATGACACTCAACATCGGCATGCCTTTAAATGAAAATCTAGGATTATTCAAAATTACGTTTTATAAATTTACCATAATTTCAATACCTGATAACCTATCACAGTTCAACATCTGTTCAAATGGTCATTTTTGGCAAACATTTAGAAATTCAAGTTTTCCCACGGCATCATTAAACCATCTCTGCTACCCTTGCCAAGCTTTTGCAGGCAGTTATCCACTGCACTCAGAACACACTAGATCAAAGTAAAAATCATACTGTGCATTGTTTACTAAATATGTCACACCTGCACCAACATGTCCCCAGAAGTATAATTTTTTTGAATTTTTAATTCAAGCTCATGGACCCCCTGAAATCTTTCCACGGACCAGTCCGTGCACTCCTGGTTAAGAATCCCTGATCCAAGCACATTTTTTTTTTTTTTTCTGTTAAGGATTTTGGCCTTTGAAGTCTTGGCCACCTGGTTTGTTCTTTGATGCCTTCAGACAGCTGCCTTCATTATGGTAGATAATTTTGCTAGGTACGTGATTCTAGGTTGATAGTGACTTGCTTTCAGCACTCTGAAGCACTTTCCTATGGCATCCATTGCTGCTGTTGCGGTCTCCTCTGTCAGAATTGTTGTTCCTTTGAAGCAATCTGTCTTTATCCTCAGATTTTAAGATCGTCCCTTTGTATTTTTAAGATAAGGTAAGCGCTACAATTTCCCCAGCCTATTTCCTGGAGACTTTCCAGACTTCAGTGCAGGAAGGGGGAAAATTAGGCAGATCTTGGTGTTCTCTTGGAGTTGAAGAGACAGAGTTGGGTGTGTGGGGAAGGCAAGGCTACAAGAATTCAGAGGGAAGAGTACCAGAGACAAGAGAGGGGTAGAGAGAAAGCACTGCAGAGATCTGTAGATTCTCCTGGAGCGAGTAATGATCAGCACATACATGTGAAGAAAATACCCAAGGCTGGCAGAGGAACCACCCCAAAAGAGTAGGGGAAAAAGCCTTGGAGCTCTCTCACCGCCAGGAATACTTTGTGTCCCCATATCTTAGTTTGCCAGGGCTGCTATGACAAATACCACAGATTAGTTGTCTTAAATCACAGGAATTTATTGTTTCTCCATTTTGGAGGCGAGAAGTCCAATATCAAGGTACTGGCAGGCCATGGTTCCTCTGATTCTGGTGTTGGCTCGCTGGCAATGAGTCTCTGCCTCCATCATATGGAGATCTGCCTCTTTCAATCTCTTCCTGTGGCTTTTCCTGGTCCAATTTCCTTTGCTTATAAAAACTCTAATCATATTGGATTAAGCCCACCCTGTTTCAATTTGGCCTCATCTTAGTAGGATCTTTGAATATCCCATTTACAAAAGAGTTCACACCCACAGGATAAAGAATTAGGACTTGAACGTGCCTTTTTGAGAACTATGACTCAGTCTAACATCCCACAAGGTTTTTTCATCTGTAGGTATTACCCCCAGAATAATGTAGTTCTAAACAAAAACCTTGTTATTTATGGTAAATTAGGTAGAGGACTCAGAAGGGTGGTAGTGGGGCAATATTAACCCTAGACTCAAGGCTTCTCTGGTTCTTCCTAACAAAGCTTAATAGACAGACTTAATGGGTTCAAACTCTTTTGAGATAACTCGAATGTATCGCAGAACAAGACTTTATTAGAATACAAAATATCCAGTATTCAAAAAAGTGCTCTTTTTTGAACTTTGACCTCAAAGTAACCCAAGATTTAAAATTGCCTTTCTGATACCCTTTAAATTTAGAATTCTTGCCCCCACCCATCCTTTACAATGCATTAAAAAGTTTGCTTTTCTATTTTTCTCATTTACCTTTATATTCATAATACATAATACTGGCCAGGAATATGGTACGTGTCCATTTACTACAAATGTGTAGAAAACTAATGTTTTCATTCTGAAAATATCATCAATCAAATTAAGTATTTGCCATTTGAGTTACTATTGTAAACATGAAAATCTGTAGTGTTTAAATTTATACTTTTTAAATATTTTTTTCACACTTAGGAGTCTAAATAGAGAAAACGATTGCCTTGTAAAATAATTTGTGTGAAATAACTATTAAATTTTTATAAACATTCTTTGGTTATCTAACTTTGGTTTGATTTAATAAGAGGAAATTTTTAAAAATTTCATTTATTTTTATTTCTTTCTTTTAAGAACTGGATACCTTTTGTATTAGTCAGCCGCAGGGGTGCTTTTGGAAATATACCAAAGATTGGTTGGGCTTTATAAAGGGTATTTATTTGGGGTAGAAGCTTACAGTTACCAGGCCACAAAGCATAAATTTCTTTTCATACCAAAGTCCACGTGTTGGAGCAAGACAGCTTCCGATGTCTGCAAGGGCTCAGGCCTTTGGGTTCCTCTCTTGCTGGGGCTGCGTTTCTCTCCGGGCTTAGCTTCTGCTTCCTCCACAAGTTCAGCTGTAGACCATGAGGCTCTCTAGGCTTTGTGTCTCTCCACAAGGCAGCTGTAGACTATCGGGCGAATGGCTCACTCCAACATCAGAACTGCTTCTCCAATCTCCTTCTTCCATCTGCTGCCTGTCTAGCCTTTTATACTTGAGACCATACCCACCGAGGGGTGGGGCTCAACGTCCCACCGATGTGGCAGTAAACGCCTCAATCACACCCAGATTAGGAGATCAGTCTGCAAGCATGATTCAATTTATATTTTTGGAATTCATAATTAGATAAAACTCTCAAACCATTACACCTTTTATTTTAACTTAAGGAAAAACATCCTTTTCGGTGCTGATCATCTAAATGACTGCTAATTTTCTCTCTGTTTTGATTCTAGTTTCACGAAGGCTTAGAATTGTACAAAGGGTCTGTGCTCTTGGTTTGGAACAAATGATAATAGATTTGTCTTGTCTCACCTTAATATACTTCATAAGAGTCCTGGACTCTGCCTTTAATTTTGTATCCATTGCTGGGTTCTTTTCACTATTTGCACTTCAGTTTCTTCATTTATTAAACAAAGGAATTGAACTACATTATTCTGGGGGTAAGGAATACTGGAAATACAGGTGACAGGGTATACTCTTTGGCCTGGTTTCTCCTTCCCAGTATTTATGGTTGTGGGAAGACCAGACCCTCCCTTCCTCTCTACTCTGCCTCTGGCAATCAGTGTGATTGATCACTTGCTTATTTAATCACAGGATTGCTTAATTGACCTGCAGGGGATTAGTCCTGACAATTTAACCCTTCCCTTTTAGTTGAATTAATGTCAGGCATGAAATTAAACGAAAATCTGTTTTAAAAGTGTGTTATTTTTTTTTTAAACTGGTGTCAGTATAAATGATGAAGATGCAAACATTTAATAAAAGTAGTGATAATATTAAAATCTAAGAACAGGGAACTATCGTTTCTAAGCCATTGGCCATTTCAGAGGACAAAGTTGTGACAGTAATAGCAACTTCCAAGATTTCAGAAAATGTTTGCTATGTTTTCTCCAAGGAGGATTTGATTGCTAAATGTTGAAATAATCATGCTTTTTAATAATTGTTTTAAACCCAAGAAAGCATATTATATCTCATTAGGGCCAACTGTGTGAAATTGCTGATATTTGATGTACATTTGCCTGAAAAGCATTATTTAATATGATTCTCCTTACTACATATCTAAAAAATACAGAACAAATAGACTGCATCAAGATTATAGTGTATTATCGTATATATATTCATAAATCAAATATACTGCTAAATCTTATCTGGGGCTGCGACCTATGATGTAATATTAATTTAGTATTCTTTTTATTAGATTGCTGCTTTTCCTTAAAAGAAAAAGTAATATATAATAATAAACAAATGCCTTTTACTTCCCCTTGGAGACTTGTTTTCAGCTCTTAAATTAAGCAATATAAGTTAGTTAATACTAAGAATGGTCTCGTGGAAAGAACCAAATTACAGTAGTAAAATATAATATTTGGGCTCTTTCAATAAAATGGAAGGTTTATTATTGTGTTTTCCTTTGAAGAATAGTTTATGTCAACATGTATTTATTTAGCAGATAGGCATTTGATTTTAAAAATTTAATACACATACTTTGAAACTGACATTAAACTCTAGATCTGAAAACACTTATCATTTTTGCTGTGTTCTGAGTTGAAAGTTTTAGAATCATTTGCAACATTATGATCTGGATTTCTAACCATGACCTATTTTCCTTTCCCTCTAGAACCTCTTTTGAGGTGCATGTTTTAATACATATTTTTAGTATTTGGGATATTTCAATTTCGATGTTTAATTGTTTATGAGTAAGCTCCTATCCCTAATAAAGGATGGTAACCATCTGTTCTATGTTTTTAATTTTCTTTATACACTGAAATAGAGAGATTTGATCTGAATATTAATGGAAGGTGCCTCTGGGATACTAAAGTTTATCACTTTATATTTATTATTTGAAGCCATGTTTATCTAACTAGATTATCCTTTCTCTCTAATGATATTCTTGTGTGTTTTGTTAAATAATTTTCTCTGTTGATGCCCCATCCATGAAATGATTCTTTTTTTTTTTTTTGGTTATTTTTGTTCTGTTTTCATTTTTCAATTAGCAAACCTTAAACAAGAAAATCACATCATGTTCTTATGAACTAGAAATTTATACAAATCTGTCATGAATACTTCATATACTTATCTTAGTCTGATTGGAAGTGAAATTCAGTTAACTTTCAAGTGCTCTGATCCAGTTCCATTTTATCCTTTATTCTGCTATCCCAGCCATAAGAAATAGGGCTTATATTAATTTTTAAGCATTCTAATATTTAAAATTTTAAATATTAACTTGACCTTTAAAGAATCTTATTGGTGTGTTGCTTTAGATTCATTTTATATGTTAGGCAGCACACAGTGACAGATAAAAGAGAAGGAGGCACTCTTTTTCTTTTTCTCTTAATGGCTAAGGATAGTACTTTTGAAAAAACTAAGATAAGAGTCTTTTGATTTAGCAGACTTTGAGCTAATCCTTCACTGACAAAACAAATAATAGAATCCTAGAGTTGGACTGGATCCTAAAAGTCATGTAATCCAACCCTTTAAGCTATACCTGGTGAGTTGCCAGCTGTTTCTCTTTGTCTGCACTGAAGGAAACTTACTACCCCCGGAGAGTCCTTCCCATATGTCCTTCTGACTACTTTTCCAATATATGAAATATTATATAGATATTATATATTATTTCCAATATATGAAATATTATATAGATATATCCCATACATCTCCCCACCACCAACACCTTGCATTGTTGTGAAACATTTGTTCACACTATGAAAAAGCACCATCAAAATACTTATAGTAATATTTAACCCATATCTTACATTGGTGTATTTTCCCCCCAGCCCACCCAATTATTAACTCCCTGTGTTAGTATTATATATTTGTTATCGTTCAGGAGAAAACGTTCTCATATTTGTCCTGTGAACCACAGTCCATCATCCACCACTGGATGTGTTTTACAGTCCCTGCTTTGCACAATCCATTCAAAATGTACATGCAGTGGCTGTTATTTTCACAGAGTTGTGCCATCATCACCTCAGTCAATTTTAGAACGTTTTCCTTACACCAAAAGAAGAAATCCCATACCCCCTTATAACATTGTTGTCCCTTAGTATTGAAAAAATATCTTCCTGCCATTGCTGCAAAAATATTACAGTATTACTGTTAACTATCGTACATAAGTTACATTAGTTGTAATTTTCCTGTATATCACCATATTCTTAGCACTTTGTAGAAGAACATTCTTTTATTTATACTATTACCCACAATCTTCATATACCACCAAAACCACTGTTATACATACCCTAGGTTATTTCCTAGTTTCCTTTCAATTGACAGTTACTTCCACATACTACCCCTTTCAGCCACAATCACATTTATAAATCAGCAGTGTCAGTTACACTCATTATAATGTGTTACTCTCAGATCTATTCATTTCAACACGTTTGCAGTTAACCTTATTAATAATGCTAATACCTTCGGCATCATCTCCCATTCTCAACCCACCTTCTATTTCCTAGTAACGTATATTCTCGAGTTTACCTCTATGAGCTTCCTCAACGTATTTAGTTCATATTAGTGAGCCCATACAATATTTGTCCTTCTGTGTCTGGCTTATTTCACTCAACATAATATCCTCTAGGTTCATTCATGTTGTCATATACATCTTGATTTAATTTCTTCTTACCACTGAATAGTATTCTATTGTGTGTATATAGCACATTTTGTTTATCCATTCATTGGCTGATGGACACTTGGGGTGGTTCCATATTTTAGTAATTGTGAATAATGTTGCTGTGAACATTAGTGTGCAAATGTCAGTTTCCGTTCTTGCTTTCAGTTCTTCTGAATATGTTCCTAGTAACGGGACTGCTGGATCATAAGGCAATTCTATATTCAGCTTCTTGAGGCACTGCCAAACTGTCTTCCACAGAGGCTGCGCCATTCTACATTCCCACCAACAGTGAAGGAGTGTTCCTGTCTCTCCTGATCCTCTCCAGCACTTGCAGTTTCTGTTTTTTTTTTTTTTTTAAATGCCATTCTATATAGTATCTCATTGTAGTTTTGATATTCATTTTCCTAATAGCTGGCGATGTTGAGCATTATTTTTATCTGCTTTTTGGCCATTCATACTTCCTCTTTGGAGAAATGTCTATTCAAGTCTTTTGCCTAATTTTTAAAATGGGTTGCTTGCCTTTTTATAGTATGAGTTGTATGATCTCTTTATATAACATGAATATATATGTGGTTTCCAAATATTTTCTCCCATTGAGTAGGCTGCCTTTTTTACTTTCTTGCCAAAGTCCTTTGAAGAACAAAAGTGTTTAATTTTGAAGAGGTTCCATTTATCTATTTTTTCTTTTGTTGCTCATATTTTGGGCCTAAGGTTTAAGAAACTATTGCCTACCACAAGATCTTGAAGTTCTTTTTCCTACATTTTCTTCTAGGACTTTTGTGGTTGTAGCTTTTGTATTTAGGTCCTTGATCCATTTTTAGTTAATTTTTGTATAAGGTGTGAGGTAAAGGTGTTCTTTCTTTCTTTTGGATATGGCTATCCAGTTCTTCCAGCACCATTTGTTGAAAAGACTGTTCTGGCCCAGCTGGGAGGGCTTGATAGCCCTGTCAAAAATCACTTGAAGGTCTATTTCTGAGTTCTTGATTCAGTTCCATTGGTCAATCTGTCTTTATGCCAGTATCATGCTGTTTTTACCGCTGTATCTAAGTAATATGCTTTAAAGTCATGAAGTGAGAGTCTTCCAACTTTGTTCTTTTTTTGAAACATTTTTGGCTATTTGGGATCCCTTACCCTTCCAAATAAATTTGACAATTGGCTTTTCCATTTCTAAAAAAAAAGGCTGTTGGGATTTTTATTGGGATTACATTGAATTTGTATATCAGTTTGGGTAGAATTGACATCTTAACGATATTTTTGTCTTCCAGTCCATGAACATGGACTGCCCTACCATTTATTTAGTCATCTTTGGTTTCTTTTAGCAATATTTTATAGTTTTCTGAATACAGGTCTGTTATGTCTTTGGTTAAGTTTACTCCTAAATATTTTATTGTTTTAGTTGCTATTATAAATGGTACTTTTTTTCTGATTTCCTTCTCAGATTGCTCATTAATAGTGTACAGAAATGCTACTGATTTTTGCATATTAATTTTGTATCTCGCCACTTTGCTGAACTCATCTATTAGTTCTAGTAGCTTTGTTGTGGATTTTTCAGGGTTTTCTGGACATAGAATCATATCATTAGCAAATAGAGAAAGTTTTACTCCTTCCTATCCTATTTGGGTGCCTTTTATTTCTTTGTCTGGCCTAATTGTTCTAGCTAGAACTTCTTACACAATATTGAATAGCAGTGGTGACAGTGGGCATCCTTGTCTTGTTCCTGATCTTAGCAGGAAAGCTTTCAGTCTTTCACTGTTGAGTACAATGCTAGCTGTAGGTTTTTCATATATGCCCTTTACCATATTGAGAAAACCTTCCTTCTGTTCTCAACATATACTTTTAAATATTCTTTTAGATCAATAATATTGCTAGTTTCATGACCTCGAAGTGGTCTTAAACCTACTGTTTTCCAGGAAATGTTCTGAAGTTCTAGGTCTTTTCAGTTAACTTTAGCCAGCATTTGTAACAGTCCTTCTCTGTCCCCTCTACCCCACCTCCAACACGAATACAGTACTGTGTATCGCATTAATGCTTCTGCTTGTTCTAAGCTATATTTCCAACTACCTTGACCATAATCACAGGTAATGATCTATACAAGACAGATTTTATTAATAATATACACACTCTGAATTACAAATGTATCTATGATTAAAATAAAGGTCATTTAGACCATGTCAGAAATGTACCCCTTTTAGTGCTGACTTTTTTCATTTTTAAAAATATTTATTTATTTATTTATTATTTATTATATATCCCCCCCTTTCTGCTTGTTCTTGCTGTGTTCAATTTTGCATTCTTCTGTGTCTGCTTGTCTTCCCCTGCTGCGGCGACCCGCCGAGTCAGCTCACCGCACAGCGGCTTGCCCTGCTCGTGGGGGCTTGCCCTGCCCATGGCGGCTTGCCCTGCCTGTGGCGGCTTGCCTTCTCAAGGCGGTCTGCCTGCTTGAGGAGGCCCTGGGAACTGAACCCGGGGCCTCCCATGTGCTAAACTGGAGCCCTACCAATTGAGCCACAGCTGGTTCCCTAGTGCTGACTTTTATTTCTGTTGACCTATCAGACTTATTTTCACCCAGTCATCTCCTAAAACTCCTCTAAAGGAAAATGTTATGAAATTCAGAATTCTGTGACCTATAGGTAAAGTGACATATAATTCATTATCCAAACTTGAAAGCAAGGGGACACTGTTAATAGTTATGCCAGGACCACAGTTATAAAACATTACTATTCTAGAGAAACAGGATATATGATCGGCCTACAGGGCAGAAACTGTATTTTCATGTGACATCCTCAGGTTGCTTTCAGATTCTTGGTTTGATTAGATTGTATGGGAAGAATCATCCATGAAGAGCAATCAATTGATGGCCCAGTCTAAGTAGACATGTTTCTAGCATTAGGATGCTCACTTAGTGAGTTAACCTGGTAGTAACTTATGGGAAATTTTTATAATGTGATTTAATTCAACACTTGGATTACACCAATTCTGGCCTTAATATATTGCAGCACTTTTATTGTGCTTTACAAGTGAATTTCAAGCAGTATTAACCTGACATTTTGTTGTAATGACGGTAATGGCTGAAATTAGTGCCAGACAATGAGTTTGGCAATGACAACTTAAATGGTAGTTACATTTTTCTTTTTACTAATTCAGCCAGTTTACTGTTAATCCACAATGTTTTATTTGCAAAGCACTCTTAAATCACTAGAATTATTATTTGATTTTTTAAGAACATCCATTAGTGAATTTCTTCGCATATTGCATACGTTTAGAAAGAAATTCACTTTTAAATCTTAAAGGGACTCTAATTGTTGGCCTTTGCAGTTCTTCAGTATCACTTACTGAGTTAAATGAATGGGTTCTTGTTTGAAGCTGAAAGAACTTGCAGCAAAGAGAATCCTGAACAAAGAGAGCCCATGAATCTGAAATAAGGTCACATTTCCATTAAATACCCAGATGATGATTGATTTTAAGCACCCTCCTACCTTGCTCACAGCTGTATCCTGAACACCTACAACTGTGTCTGGCATGCCACAGGCACATATTAAATATTTGTTCAATGAATGAATAATACTCTTTGCATTTTGATTTGAGATATTTATGGCATGTGTTTTTGACTCTCAAGCATTCTCTCTGTTTAATATCTATTTATCATATTCCTGTCAATGTGTTGTGTGGACGCTTGCAAATTCCTGGCTGTCGATAATTGTTGATGTAATTAATCAACAAGTCCTGCAGGCATCAATTGTTTCATTGGGGAGTTTTCCACATTGTTATTTTCCACACTCACATCCCCTCTTGACTTTCAGATTTGCCCTGTGCTTCTCTTGTATAGGCCAAGAAACCAGATGATGTAACCAAATCTCTCATTTTTGCTCCATCTGAAGATTTAGCTAGGGTAAAGTTTCTGTTGTCTGGTTTCCAACTGTAATATAAAGTGCTGTTTTAACAAAAGTGAGGCACAAGGGAATCTTACTAGTTGTATCTTAAAAGAGTATTTCTTATGCTTAGTAAGCTACATAAGAGGTACTGTCTGCCCCTAGGGAGATAATTTCCAGCTATTTGGCATATCACTGAAAAAGGGAATATTTCCCCTAGTGAGAAATTCTTGTGTAAGATTTCAGGCCTAACCTATTTTAATTTTAGTTCTTGTAACTGTTACATCTTCCTATCATTATTTAGATACACTTTCTCAGGAATGGAGCTAACAGACAAGTTATCCTGGGAGAAGCCAGGGTGACTTTTGTGCATTTGTCTCATTCCCGTGGATTTTCATCTTCCTTGCTTTTTAGGGTTCTAGTGCTCTGATCTGTCTTATCTACCATAAATCAAACCATCTTCTCAGGACTAATTCCAGTATCA
>PVKH010023202.1:0-13910 GCA_004027955.1 Chaetophractus vellerosus
ATTTCTTCCCATACCAGAGTCCACGTGTTGGAGGAAGATGGCTGCCGACGTCTCCAGGGTTCAGGCTTCCAGGTTCCTCTGTTCCTGGGGCTGCGTTTCTCTCCGGGCTTAGTTTCTGTTTCCTTCATGAGTTCAGCTGTAGACGATGAGGCTTTCTATGCTTTGCATCTCTCCACAAGGCCAGCTGTAGACTATCGGGTGAACTGCTCACTCCAGCATCAGAACTGCTTTTTCAAATCTCCTTCTCTAAAGCTCTGCTCTCAATCTGCTTCTCTCAGTCTGCTTTTCTACTTGAGACCATGCCCACCGAGGGGCAGGGCTCAACGTCTCACTGGCCTGGCAGTTAACGCCCTACTCACAACTCAATCATGCCCAGGTGAACAGACCAGCTTACAAACATAATCTAATCTATATTTTTGGAATTCATAATTAAATCAAACTCAAACCATTACACCAGATATTGGTTTCATTGCTGTGCACTTATTTTCACTTACAGACTGTCACACACTTGTTTTAATAAAAATTTGAGAATGCCATGTGTTCATCAGTTTTGGAAAATAAGACAGATACTGGTTTCATTGACTGTTATGCTCTTTGTTTCCCTTCAATCAATGTCAGAACATTGTTTTTACCTAGAGCTCTATGAATGCAGAGTGTTCTTCAATTTTGAAAATTAATCTAGATACTGGATACATTGACTGCTATGCACTTGTTTTCACTTACAATCAATGTAAATACCCAAGTTTTACCTAAAGCTCTGTGAGCACATAATGTTCTTCAGTTTTGAAACTAAACCAGATACTGGTTTCATTCACTGTTATGCACTCATTTTCGCTTAGAGACAATTTCAAATCCTTGGTTTTACCTAATGCTTCTTGAATGAAATGTTTTTCAGTTTTGAAATCTTATCCAGGTTCTGGTTTAATTGACTTCACTTCCATTCAATGTAAAACACTGATTTTACCTAATGCTCTGTGCATTTGGTATGTTATTCAGTTTAAAAACTAATCAATATACAAGTTATATTGATAAATCTGTACTGTTTTTCACTTACAATCAATGTCAAAATACTAGTTTTACCTAACACTCTGTGAATGCAGTTGTTTTTTCTTTTGTTTTGTATTGAAAATTAAGCAAGGCACTGGATTCTTTGAATGTAAGTTTCACTTACAATGTCAAAACACTTTTTTACCTATTGCTCTGTGAAGGCATTATGTTCTTCAGTTTTGAAAACTAGCCAGCTACTGGTTTCATTCACAGTTATGCATGTATTTTTACTTAAACTCAATTTCATAACTTAGGTTTTACCAGATGCTCTGTGAATGAAGTATGTTCTTTGATTTTGAAAATGTAGCCAGATATCAGTTTCATTGACTGCTATGAACTTGTATTCAATTACAGTCAATGTCAAAACCCAGATTTTACCTAATACTCTGAGGATGCATTATGTTTTTAAGTTTGAAAACAAATCCACATACTGCTTTCTTTGACTGCTCTGCACTTGTTTTCACTTAATAGCAATGTCAATACACTGGTTTGACATAACAATCTGTGAATGAAGTTTTTGAAATGTAAGCTAGACACTGGAATCATTAACTGCTATGCAATTGTTTTTTCTCACAATAAGCATCAAAACACAGATTTAACTAAAGCTGTAGGAGGGCTGTACATTCTTCAGTTTTGAAAACTATGCAAAACAATTGGATTTTTGTCAGTTGTGCATTTGATTTCACTTACAGCCAATGTTAAAACACTGGTTTCACTTAACGCTCTGTGAATGCAGTATGTTCTTGTCTTTGAAAATTAAGCCAGATCCTGGTTGCATTGACTGCTATGTAATTGCTTTTGCTTACAATCAATGTCAGAACATTGGTTTTACCTCATGTTCTGTGAAATAATTATGCTCTTCTATTTGGAAAACTAAGCCAGACACTGGTTTCCTTAATTGCTGTGCACTCATTTTCATTTACAATAACTGTCAAAATACTGGTTTGACATACTGCTCTGTGAATGCAGTATGCTCTTCAGCTTTTTTAAACTATTGAATATTTATTGGAAAATTTTCAACTGACAATGGGAGTGGAACTAATATTTTTATATATATGCATATATATACAAATACAAATACATATACAAATATACATATATTTCTGACTACTTTTATATATGTGTGTGTATACATAGCAAGAGACAGTGAGGATATAACCTAAACATTAATGAGGAAACATTTAAGTACATTACTATATTTAATGGGCTAAATTGCTACAATTGTTTAGAGAAATATTCTTAAATAGTATAAGAATTTGCATATTTCTAACAATTAATTAAAACTATAGTATTACTTCCAAAATAAAGTGATGAGAACAGAAGAAAAATATATGTTTGTTGGACAGTCTAAAATAATAACTTTAGAAATAATGTTATCTTAAAACTTCAACACAAATTATGAGCAACTTATTAATATTGTTCATTTTAAATGATATTAAAATAATGTAATAATACTATTAGGAAGAATAATCATAAAATTCAGCCTACAGTCAATATTGCCTGCTTGTGAAATTTTCCTCCTCACTAATATCAAAAGACCTTTGTAAAAAAAATGAAAAAGAAAGAGAACCTTTGTGTCACTTAATGTATGCTAGCACATGCAAATTTGTCATAGAACATTCTCCTTAATTGTTTTGTGATGGTCAAATGAGACTCAGAAGGGAGTTGTGATCTGATGCAATATCATTCTACCAAGAGAAGGTTGAAGGAATTTGTCTGAATTGTCTCAAGAAAATGAGTAGTTTGGTTGTTGTATATTGTCTATTTCTGTAATAGTAATGCTGCTCTGTGTATGTAGTCTGTGCTCTCATGTTTTATTCTTAATTGACATCAATATTTTAAGAGGGCTTATCTTCCCAGAATTTTCCTGAAGACTCCACCCACTTCTTTGTTTCAAAGACTGAAGATGAGAGGGTTGATCCTGGGTGTGATGTTAATGTAGACGATATATATTACATCATCCATCTTGGCTGAATGATAAGATTTGGGGATAATGTACATGATGATAGCTGTTCCATATAAGAGAGACACCACAATGAGATGTGAGAAACAGGTTGCCAATGACTTTCTTAACCCTAATTTTGATCCTAATATTAAAACAGTCGTGAGTATCTTCCCATATGAGGCCATAATGACAGATACAGGAATGAGGAGGAACACAACACCACTGAAAAAAAATCCTTTTTCATAATGAGATGTATCACCACAATCAAGTTTCAGGAGAGCTGGGGTCTCACAAAAGAAATGATGGATTTCCTGGGAGGCACAGTAAGGGAGATTCAGAGTATATATGACATGAGCCAAGGCATTGAGCAGAGAACCCAGCCAGGTGTCAGCCACCATGGAGGCACAGAATGTAGGGCTCATGAGAATGGAGTAATGGAGAGGGTGGCATATAGCCACATAGTGGTCATAAGCCATGACTGCAAGGAGAAGGCACTCTGATCCAAAAAGTGTCGATAAGAGGATGAGCTGAATTCCTCAACTAATGAATGAAATGTTATTCTTCCCAGACAGGAAATCAGGGGCTATCTTGGGAACAATATTGGTGTTATACATGTTCTACGGTTTTGAAAATTATGCTTGATACTGGAGTCATTGAGCATGATGCACTTGTTTAAAATTACTGTCAATGTCAAAACTGAGATTTTACCTAATGCTCTGTGACTGCAGTTGGTTCTTCAGATTTCAAACCTTAGTCAAATACTGGTTTCATTGACTGCTATGTACAAGTATTCACTTACAGCCAATTTCAAACCCCAGGTTTTACTTAATCCTCTTTGAATGCAGTATATTATTCATTTTTGAAAACTAAGGCAGATATCTGTTTCATTCTGAAGTGCACTTCATTTCACTTACAGTCAATGTCAAAACACAGGTTTTACATAATATTCTGTGGATGCAGTATGTTCTTCTGTTTTGAAAAGTAAGCCAGATATTGATTTCATTGACTGCTATGCACTTCTTTTCATTCACAATCAATGTCAAAACTCTGGTTACACCAAACATTTTGTGAAGGTAGCAGGTTCTTTTGTTTAAAAAGGAAGGAAGATACTCATTATATTGACTTCTAAGCAATGTAAAATCCAGGTTTCTTCTAATTCTCTGTGAATGCTGGATATCCTTCAATTTTGAAAACTAATGGAGATAGTGGTTTCATTCACTGCTGTGGACCTTTTTTCACATACAATCAATGTCAAAACACTGGTTTTACCTAACGCCCTGTGAATGCAGTGTCTTGTTTTGTTTTGAATACTAAGCCAGATACTGTTTTTATTGACTGCTATGCACTTGTTTTCACTTAGAATCAATGTCATACCACTGGTTTTACCTTAAACTTAGTGAATGCAGCATGTTCTTTGATATTGTAAACTAAGCCAGATAATGGCTACATTGACTGATATGTACTTGTTTTCTCTTACAGTCAATGACAAAACCCTGGTTTTACCTAACACTCTTGAATGTAGCATGTACTTTTGTTTGAAAACAAAGGAAAATACTGGTTATACTACTATGCACTTGTTTTCATTCATGATCAATTTCAAAACACTAGTTGTATCAAACACTCTTGAAAGCTGTATGTTCTTCAGTTTTGTTAACTAAGAAAGATACTGGTTTCATGACTGGTATGCACTTGTTTTCACATGCAATAAATATCAAAACACTGATTTTACGTAAACACTGTGAAAGCAGTATGTTCTTCGGTTTTCAAAAATAAACCAGAAACTGGTTTCAAAAACTGCTGTTTGCTTTTTTCACTTACAATCAATGTCAGAACACTGGTTTTATTAATGCTCTGTGCTTGAATTTTGCTCTTTCATTTTGAAAACTAAGCCAAATACTGGTTTCATTAACTGCAATGCAATTGTTTTCACTTAAAATCAATGTCAAAGACTGGATTTACCTAACACTCTGTGTATGCAGTATGTTTTTTGTCTTGGAACACTAAGCAAGATACTGGTTTAATTGACTGCTCTTCATTAGATTTCACCTGCAATCAATATCAAAACTCTGGTTTTACCAAACACTCTGTGAATGTAGCAATTTCTTTTGTTTGTAAACTAAGGAAGTCTCTGGTTACATTGACTTCTGGACCCTTGTTTTCACTTAACGATCAATGTCAAAACACATTTTACATAATGCTCCGTGATTGCAATATGTTCTTCAGTTTTGAAAATGAAGCTAGATACTGGGCTCATTAGTTGATTTGCACTTTTCACATACAGTCAATATCAAAACCCAGGTTTTACCTATATCTCTGTGATTGCAGAATGTTCTTCAGTTTTAAAAACTAAGTCAGATAGTGGTTTCATTACCTGATATGCACTTGTTTCAATTACAGTACATTTTATAACCCAGGTTTTACCTAACTCCTGAGATACTTCTATATTTCTCAGTTGATAACTAAGCAAGATACTGGTTACATTGACTGCTATCCATTTTACCCATTTACAATCAATGTGAAAACACTGGTTTTACCAAACACTGTGTAAATGTAGTATGTTCTTTTGTATGAAAACTAAGGAAAATACTTTTTTCACTGACTGCTATGCACTTATTTTCACTTAGGATAAATGTCAAATCATTTGTTTTATCAAACTCTGTGAATGCAATACGTTCATCAATTTTTTTCAACAAACCGAGGTATTGGTTTCTTGACTGGCATGTACTTGTTTTCATTTATGATCAATGTCAAAACACTGGTTTTACCTAATGCTCTGTGAATCCATTGTGTTCTTCAGTTTTGGTAACTGAGCTAGGACTGGATTCATTGACTGCTATGTGCTTGTTTTCACATACAGTAAATTTCAGTAACAGGGAACCAGCTGTGGCTCAATTGATAGGGCTCTGATTTACCACATGGGAGGCCCAGGTTTAGTTCCCAGGGCCTCCTTGAGAAGGCAAGCCACCCTGAACAGGAAGCCACCATGAGCAGGCAAAACCACCGTGAGCAGGCAAAAACCACCATGAGCAGGCAAAGCCACTGCAAGCAGGCAAGCCACCATGAGCAGGCAAGCTGCCATGCAGTGAGCTGACTCAGCAAGATGCCACACCAGGGGGAGACAAGCAGACACTGAAAATGCAAAAAGCAAGATGAACAGAGCAAGCACAAGCAGCAAGGGGGGATATATAAATAAATAAAAATAAATCTTTAAAAAAATTTCAGTAACAAAGTTTTACTTAATTATCTGTAAACACAGTATGTTCTTCAGATTTGTAAACTAAGCCAGATACTGGTTTCATTGATGGGTATGTACTTGTTTTCACATATAGTCAATGTCAAAACCCTGTTTTTACCTAAAATTTTGTGAGTGTAATATGGACTTTTGTTTGAAAACAAAGGAAAGAACTGGTTACATTGACTACTATGCACTTGTTTTCATTTATGATCAATATCAAAACACTGGTTGTATCAAACACTGTTAAATGCTGTAGGTCCTCAGTTTTCTTAACAAATGAAGATACTGTTTTCATGACTGGTATGCATTTGTTTTCACATACAATCAATGTCAAAACACTGGTTTTACCTAACACACTGTGATGCAGTGTGTTCTTCAGTTTGACAACTATGCCAGATAGTGGTTTCATAAGCTGATGTGTACTTGTTTTCACTTACAATCAATGCCAGAACATTGGCTTTATTAATGCTCTGTGAATGAATTATGTTCTTTGGTTTTGTAAACAAAGCCAGATACTGGTTTCATTACAGCTATGCACCTGTTTTGGCTTACAATCAATGACAAAACCAGGTTTTAACTAATGCTCTTCAAATGCATTATGTTCTTCAGTTTTGAAAAACAGGCAAGATCTTGATTCATTGACTGCTATGCACTTGTTTTCACATACAGTCAATTTCAAAACCCAGGTTTTACCTAACAATCTGTGAATGCAGTATGACCTTCAGTTTTGAAAACTTATCCAGATACTGGTTGCATTGATGGCTAAGCACTTATTTTCACTTAAATTTAATATCAAAATTGTGGTTTTCCTGATTGTGAATGCAGAATATTCTTCATTTTTGATCCTAAGCCAGATACTGGTTTCTTTGACTGTTATGTGCTTGATTTCACTTACTGTCAATTCAAAATCTTGAGTTTATGTAATACTCTGTGAATGCAGTATGTCCTTTGGTTTAGAAAAGTTATCCAGATACTGGTTTCATTGATGTCTTTGCAATTTTTTTTTACTTACAATCAATGTCAAACCACTGTGATTGTTGCATTTTATCAAATGCTCTGTGAACAAAGTATGTTTTTCATTTTTGGTAACAAACCAAAATACTGGTTCCATGACTGATATTCATTTGCTTTCATTTACAATCTATGTCAAAACACTGGTTTTATGTAACACTCTGTGAATGTATTATGTTCTTCAGTTTTGAAAACTAAGCAAGGTCCTGGATTCATTGACTGCTATACACTTGTTTTCACATACAATAAATTTCAAAACCCAGATTTTACTTAATATTCTTTGATTGCAGTATGTTCTTCAGTTTTGAAAAATAAGCCAGATACTGGTATCATTACTGCTATGCCATTGTTTTCACTTACAAACAATGTAAAAACACTGTTTTTTACATTGGATTTACCTAACACTCTGTAAATGCATTTTGTCTTTTGTTTTGGAAACTAAGCCACATACTGTTTTCATTGATTGCTGTCTACTTATTTTCTCTTAAGGTCAATGTCAAAAGACAGATGGTATAAAATGTTCTGTGAATGTAGTATATTCTTCAGTTTTGTTAGCAAGCCAAGATACTGGCTTCATTGCCTTCTATGCACTTGTTTTCAATTAAAATCAATGTCAAATCACTGGTGTTCCCTAACACACTTTTCACTTACAATCAGTGTCAAAACACTGGTTTTACCTAAAATTATGTGAATGTAGTATGAGGTTTTCTTTGAAAATTAAGGAAGTTACTGGTTATATTGAGAGCTATGAACTTGTTTTCACTTACAATGAATGTCAAAATATTTGTTTTACCTAAAGATCTGTGAATGCATTATGTTCTTCAGTTTTGAAAACTAATCCAGTTACTGGTTTCATTGACTGATCTTAAATTGTTTTCACTTACAGTCAATGTTAAAACACTGAATTTACCTAATGCTCTGTGAATGCAGTATGTTTATCATTGAAAACTAAGCAAGATACTAGTGTCATTGACTGCTATGCACTTGTTATCACTTACAATCAATGTCAAACCACTGGTTTTCCCTAACACTGTGTGAATGCAGTATGTACTTCTGTTTTCAAATTAAGGCAGAAACTGGCTTCTTTGATTGTTATGTACTTGTTTTCAATTACATTCAATATCAAAGCCCAGGGTTTGCCTAATGGTCTGTGAATGCAGAATGTTCATCGATTTTGAAAATTAATCCAGATACAGGTTCCATTGACTGCAACGTATTTGTTTACACTTACAGCCAATTTCAACACCATGGTTTTTCCTAATGCTCAGGGAATGCAGTAGGTTTTTCAGATTTGAAAACTAAGCCAGGTATTGGTTTCATTGACAGCTATGCAGTAGTATTCACTTTCTTTCAATGTCACAGCCCTGGTTTTACCACACACTCTATTAATATAATATGTTCTTCAGTTTGAAACTGCAGAAAGATACTGGTTAAATTGACTGCTTTGTATATGTTTGCATTTATGACCCAATTCAAAACACTGGCTTTATCAAATATACTGTGAATGCAGTATGTTCTTCAATTTTTAAAACTAAGCCATATACTCATTTCATTGAATGCTAAGCACTTCTTTTGATTACAATCAATATCAAAACACTGGTTTTGCCTAAAGCTGTTTGAATGTATGATGCTCTTCACTTTTGAAAACTAAGCTAGATACTGCTTTCATTGGATACTTTGCACTTGCATTCACTTATAGTGAATGGCAAAACACTAGTTTTACCTAACTGTGAATGCAGTATGTTCTTCGGTTTGAGAGCTAAGCTAAATACTGGTTGCATTGACAAGTATTCACTTGTTTTCATTTACAAGCAATGTCAAAACCCAGGTATTTCATAATGCTCTGTGAATGCAGTATGTTTTCAGTTTTGAAAACTAAACCAATTACTGGTTTCATTGAGTACTCTGCACTTGTTTTCACTTACAATTAATGTGAAAACACTGGTTTGACACAATGATCTGCTAATGTATTTTGTTTTTCAGTTTGAAGAATAAGCAAAATGCTATGCACTTGATAACACTAATATTTGATGTCAAAACACCAGTTTTTATTAATGCTCTGTGAAAGCATTATATGCATTAGGTTTGAAAATTTAGCCAGATACTAATTTAATTGACTTCTATGCACTTGTTTTCACTTACATTGTTCAAAACCCTGGTTATACCTAATGCTCTGTGAATGCCTATGTTCTTCAGTTTTAAAAACTATGCCAGGTAGTGATTTCACTGACTGTTATGCATTTGTTTTCACTTAGAATTACTGTCAAAACCCTGGTTTTACATAAATCTCAATGAGTGGAAAATGTTCTTCGTTTTGAAAACTAAGTAATATAAAGATTACTTTGCCTGTATGCACTTGTTTTCACTCACATTATTGTCAAAAAATTGGTGTTACCTAAGGCTCTCTGAATGCATTGTGCTCTTCGGTTTTGGAAATGAAGGCATACACTGATTTCATTCATTGCTATGTATTTGTTTTAACTTACACACAATTTAATAATACTGGTTTTACCTAAAACTCTGTTAATGCACTTCATTCTTCAGGTTTGAAAGCTTAGGCAGACACTCATAACATTGACTGCAATTCAATTGTTTTCACTTAGAGTCAGGTCAAAAATCAGATTTTACCTAATGCTCCCTGAATGCAGTTTGTTCTTTGGCTTGAAAACTAAGTCAGATACTCCTTTCATTGACTGCTTTGCAGTTTTTTACACTAACTGTCAATTTCAAACACTGTTTTTTCCTAATGCTCTGTGAATGCATATGTTCTTAAGTTTTGTAAACTAATTCAGATACTGTTTTCTTTGACTGCTATGCATTTTTTCTCATTTTGAGACAGTGTCAAATCACAGGATTTACATAACTCTCTGTGAATGCAGTACATTGAAGTACATACTTAGTTGTTGCAGTATGGTGAGGAACATATTTAGTTTTGAAAACTAAGCATTGACTGCTATGCACTTGTTTTCACTTACAAATAAAAGTCAAAGAACTGATTTTAACTAATGCCCTGTGAATGCAGTATGTTTTTTGGTTTTGAAAACTAGGTCAGATACTGGTTTCATTGACTGCTATGCACTTGTTTTCTCTTACAATTACTGTCAGAACACGGATTTTACCCAACACTCTGTGAGTGGAGTAAGTACTTCGTTTATGAAACCTAAGCAAGAGACTGCTTTCTTTGACTGCTATGCACTTGTTTTCATTTACAGTCAATGTCAAACTCAGGTTTCACCTAGCAGTCTATGAATGCAGTATGTTATATGGTTTTGAAAACTTATCCAGACAGCAGCATTTTCATTGACTGCTATGCAGTTGTTTTCACTTATGATCAATATCAAAATACTCGTTTTTTCAAGCACTCTGTGAATGCAGTATGTTCTTCAGTTTTGAATTCTAAGCCTGATACTGATTTCATTAACTCTTAGAAACTTGTTTTCACTTACAATCAATAACAAAACTCAGATTTTACCTAACACTCTGTGAAGGTAGTATGTTCTTTGGTTTTGAATACTTATCTGTATGGTGGTTTCATTGACTGATATGAACATGTTTTCACTTACAGTCAATGTCAAATTCATGCTTTTACTTATCTCTCTCTGAATGCAGTATGTTCTTTACTTTTGAAAATTAATCCATATATGCTTTCATAGACTGTTATGCACTGGCTTTCACTTACACTGAATGTCAAAACCCATGTTTTGCCTAACCCTCTGTGAATGCAGTATGTTCTTCCTTTTTGAGAACTAAGGCAGTTACTGGTTTAATTGACTGCTATGCACTTATTTTCACTTACAGTTAATGTGGGAACCCTGGTTATACCTAAAGCTCAGTTAATCCAGTATGTTCTTCAGTTTTGAAACCTAAAGCTTTGCTTGTTTCATTGACTGCTATGCACTTGATTTCACATACAAATCAATATCAAACTATTGGTTTGATCTAAAACTCTGTGAATGCAGTATGTTCATTGGTTTTGAAAACAAAGCCAGATTCTGGTTTCTTTCATTGCTACACACTTGTTTTCATGTAGAGTCAAAGTTGAAACCCAGGATTACTTAATGCTTTGTGAATTGAGTATGTTCTTTGGCTTTGAAATAAAGCCTGATATTTTTTCAAAAACATTGACTACTAAGCACTTGTTTTCACTTACAATGAAGTACTAAAAATCAGTTTTACCTAACACTCTGTGAGTGCAGTCTATTCTCTGTTTTCAAACAAAGCCAGATTTTCATTTTATTGACCTCTATTCACTTGTATTCACTTACAATCAACAAAACTCTGGTTTTACATAAAGCACAGCGAATGTATTAAGTTCCTTACTTTGAAAATTAAGTTAGTTTCTGGTTTCCTTGACTGCTAGACACTTGTTTTCACTGACAGTCAATGTTTAAACACTGCTTTTACCTAACACTCTGATAAAGCATTATGTTGCTAAGTTTTGAAAACCAAGCCAGATACTTGGTTTATTGACTGCTATGCACTTGTTTTCACTTACAGTCAACTTCAAAACCCAGGTTTTACCTAACACTCTGTGAAAGCATTATGTTCTTCAGTCTTGCAAACTTAGTTATATCCTGACTTCAGTGTCTGTTATGCACTTGTTTTCATTTACAGACAATATTTAAACCAAGGTTTTAGCTAAATGTCTTTGAATTCAGTATGACCTTCAGTTTTTAAACTAAGACAGATATTGGATTCCCTTACAGTCAGAATCAAAGCACTTGTTTTACCTAAGGGTCTGTGAATGCAGTATGTTCTTTGGTTTTGAAATCTAGGCCAGTAACAGGTTTCATCGACTGTTATGTACTTATTTTCACTTACAATCAATGTCAAAACACTGGTTTTGCCAAACACTCTGTGAATGTGGTATATTTTTTGGTTTTGAATCCTAAGCCTGACTCTGGTTTCATTGGCTGCAATGCACTTGTTTTGATTTACAGGCAATGTCAAACCTAACACTCTGTGAATGAAGTATATTCTGTGTTTTTGAAAAC
This sequence comes from Chaetophractus vellerosus, assembly GCA_004027955.1. NCBI lineage: Eukaryota > Metazoa > Chordata > Mammalia > Cingulata > Chlamyphoridae > Chaetophractus > Chaetophractus vellerosus. The sequence continues at coordinate 12,233 of PVKH010023202.1, forward strand.
TAATCCAGATACTGGTTTCATTGACTGCTATGCACCTGTTTTCACTTACAACCAACGTCAAAATACTGGTTTTATCAAGTGCTCTGTGAAAGCAGTATGTTCTTCAGTTTTGAAATCAAAGCCTAAGACTGATTTCATTGACTGATATGCACTTGTTTTCAATTACAATCAATGTCAAGCCACTGTTTTTACCTAACAATTTCTGAATGATGTATGTTCTTTACTTAAGAAAACTAAGCTGGATACTGATATCTTTGACTGTTATGTACTTGTTTTCAGTTACAATCAATGTCAAAACACTGGTTGTACCTAGTGGTCTGTGCATGCCTTATGTTTTTCAGTTATCAAATTTAAGCCAGACACTGGTTTCATTAACTTTCTATGCACTTGTTTTCACTTACAGACAATGTCAAAACCCAAGTTTTACCTAACAGACTGTGAATACAGTATGCTATCTGGTTTTTAAAACTCATCCAGATACTGGTTCCATTGACTGCTATGCACATGTTTTCACTTAAAGTCAATGTAAAATTCATGGTTTGTCCTAATGCTCTGTGATTACAGTATGTTCTTCACTTTTTCAAACTAAGGCAGTTACTGGTTTCATTGACTGCTATGGATTTTTCATTTACAATCAATGTTAAACCACTGGTTTTAACTAACACTCTCTAAATTCTGCATGTCCTCTGTTTTGAAAACTAAGCCTGATGTTGCCTTAATTGACTGCTATTCACTTGTTTTCACTAACCATCAATATGTGAACATGTGTTTTACATAATGTTCTGTGAAATTATTACGTACTTCACTTTTAAATCAAAGCAAGTTGCTGATTTCCTTGACTGTTCAGCACTTGTTTCACTTACCTTCAATGTCAAAACACTGGTTTTAGTTTATACTCTGTGAAAGCATTATGTTCATCAGTTGTGAATACTAAGCCAGATACTGGCTTTATTGACTACTATGCACTTGTTTTCACATACAGTAAATGTGATAACACTGGCTTCAGCTAACACATTCTGAACACAATATGTTCTTTGGTTTGAAAAGTAGGACAGTGTTTTGGTCAGCCAAAGGTGTGCCTTTTGAAATATATCAAATATTGGTCAGTCTTCATAAAGGGTATTTATTTGGGGTAGAAGCTTACAGTTACCAGGCCACAAAGCATAAAGTTCTTCCCTCACCCAAGTCCATGTGTTGGAATAAGATGGCTGCCAACGTCTCCAGGGTTCAGGCTTCCGGGTTCCTCTGTTCCCGGGGCTGCGTTTCTCTCCAGGCTTAGCTTCTGTTTCCTTCACTAGTTCAGCTGAAGACTATGAGACTCTCTGCGTTGCGTCTCTCCACAAGGCCAGCTGTAGCCTATCCGGTGATTGGCTCACTCCAACATCAGAACTGCTTCTCAAATCTCCTCCAAATCTCCTCTCTGCTTCTACTTGAGACCACCCCCACCGAGGGGTGGGGCTCAACATCTCACTGACGTGGCAATTAACACCCTACTCATAACTTAATCATGCCCAGATGAACAGATGAGCTTACAAACATAATCTAATTTATATTTTTGGAATTCATAATTAATTCAAACTCAAACCATTACACTCCACCCCCTGACTTCCAAAAATATATTACAATATTCAAAAAACCTTAAGTTAGAAACAATTTCAGGTACATAATCATATCAAAA
>PVKH010023203.1:0-13909 GCA_004027955.1 Chaetophractus vellerosus
GGCAATATTCACTCTTAAACTTGACATACTTAAAAATTATGACATGAAATTAATACAACATTTCATATGATAGGGGAAAAGGTTCGGGAAGAAAACAAGAAATTAATTTTGTGTACAAATACAGTCATACTCATAATGAAACAGGGAATAAGGGTTCATGACTACTACAGTCCTCATTTCTGTAACTGATCACATAGCCAAAGTTCATATTTATCACTACCTTCTTCCACTACACATTCCATGTTCCCGTTACCCTCAGCAAACACCTGAACTACCCTTGGTTCTTTGCCCAGTGGGGTGAACAAAAACTTCATCCCCAAAGATTCTGGGTCATTGTTAGTCCTACTTGAATTGGTTTGTTGCAATTTTCCATTGATATTAATTACAGGGCATGATAGTACTAGGAGATGCCCTAAAGGATCTCCTGCATTCCAGGCAAACTCTTCTTTACCCCCATTAATTAGATGTACTCCTATTTCCGCTTGATAGTGAGGATCAATCACCCCAGCCAGCAAAGTAATTCATTTCTTTGCCTGTTGATTCACAGGCAAGAGGAGTCCAAAGTGGTCAGGTGTCAGTCTTAACTTCCAGTTCAATGGAATCATTGTAGTGTTCCCTGGTGGCAGCACTCCTTCTTTTGGGACTAAAACCTGTAGACCAGTAGAGCTTAAGGTTGCATGGACAGGAAGCAAAATTTTCCTAGTGGTTCACTTGGGGTGATAGTGAGTGGTGCTACACCCATTTCCTCCCCTTGATTCCTGGACCCATGAATCCTGATTATGGGAGAAGTAGCACCATAGAGAGGATGCTGATTTATAGCATAAACAGCCTCCTGGAGGACATTGCCCCAACCCTGCAAGGTATTGCCACCTAGTTGGCAGCATAAATGAGGCTTCAAAAGGCCATTGCACCACTCTATTAATCCAGCTGCTTCAGGGTGATGGAGAACATGGTAAGACCAGTGAATTTCATGGGCATGTGCCCATTCCCACACATCATTTGCTGTGAAATGGGTTACTTGATCAGAAGCAATGATGTGTGGAATGCCACGATGGTAGATAAGACATTCAGTAAGTCCATGGATGGTAGTTTTGGAAGAAGCCCTGTGTGCCAGAAATGCAAACCCATAGCCAGAGTATGTGTCTGTTCCAGTTAAAACAAATTGCTACCCCTTCCATGGTGGAAGTGTTGCAATGTAGTCAACCTGCCACGAGGTAACAGGCTGGTCTCCTCGAGGAATGGTAACATATCAGGGACTGAGTGTGGGTCTCTGCTGCTGGCAGATTGCACATTCAGCAGTGGCCATAGCCAAGTCAGCCTTGGTGAGGGGTAGTCCATGTTGCTTAGCCCATGCATAACCTCCATCCCTACCTCCATGGCCACTTTGTTCATAAGCCCATTGGCCAATGACAGGAGTGGCTGGGGAAAGACCAGGTCATCTTATACACTTAATTATTAAACTGTTCCTCTGCTGAAGTCACCTTCTGGTGGGCATTCACATGGGACACAAATATGTTCATGTCTTTTGCCCACTCAGAAAGATCTATGCACATACCTCTTTCCCAGACCTCCTTGTCACCAATTTTCCAGTCATGTTCCTTCCAAGTCCCTGACCATCTAGCCAAACCATTAGCAACAGCCCACGAATCAGTGTACAAATGTGTTGGGGACAATCAAGGAAACACACAGTACTCATTGTCAGCAGCAGCGATGACATGCAGCATGGCAGACCAAGTTAATAATAAACAGGCTGAGTCACATTCCACCGATTTCTCGAAGAACTGGAAATGCCAGTTAGCTAATCTACCCCCTACCCTAGCAACAGCTGCTACCAATAGATAACTACCAAGCCACCCTCACCAACTAACCACTCCCTCCTCCCTTTGAGCATAAATACTTGTACCTCACCAATAAACTTTTGCAGCTTGATCAGACCTCCTGTCTTGCTGTCATTCTTCATGTCTCCTTGTCCCATACCATTCTTTTCCCACAGGTTCAGAGGCCCCTGTTGACTGTCCCGCTGGACAGGACACGAATGCACCTCTAGCTATTTATTCTTCCAAGCAAAATGAACATCTAGGTGCAATGCTCAAAGTTCTGCCCACCGGGAGGATTTGCCCTCACCACTGTCCTTCATGATGTCCCAGAAAAGGGCTGCAGTGCTGCAGCTGTCCACTTTTGAGTGGTACCTGCATATTGTGCAGAACCATGTAAAAACCAGGCCCGAGTTTTCTCATCCTCATTCAACTGATTGTAAGAGACTCCCCAAGAGGCCAAAGCTGTGGGCTGGGAAAGAGAAGGAAACATGGCAGGGGTGGTGACCATGGGCATTTGGGATACTTCCTCATGTAACTTACATGAAATTTCAGGACCTGCTCGAGCCCTATCTCATATATACCACTTCCACTTTATTATGGGGTGCTGCTGTGCACACCCAACAGTGGGTCAGACAATACCCCAGCTCATGATAGGCAACTCAGGTCTCATGGCAACTTGATGGCCCATGGTTAAGCTTTAGTCTCTACTAAAGCCCAGTAGCAAGCTAAAAGCTGCTTCTCAAAAGGGGAGTAGTTATTTGCAGAGGATGGCAGGGCTTTGATCCAAAATCCTAAGGGTCTGCATTGTGATTCCCCCATAGGGGCATGCCAGAGGCTCCAGACAGCATCTCTCTTTGCCACAGAAACTTCCAGCACCATTGGATCTGCTGGATCATATGGTCCAAGTGGTAGTGCAGCTTGCACAGCAGCCTGGACATGTCACTGTGCCTCCTCTTGTTCCAGTCCCCAATCAAAAATAGCAGCTTGTCTTGTCACTCAGTAATTTGGCCAGAATACCACACCCTAATGAGGAATATGTTGTCTCCAAAATCTGAAGAGGCCAACTAAGCATTGTGCCTCTTTTTTTGGTCATAGGAGGAGCCAGGTGAAACAGCTTATCCTTTACTTTAGAAGGGATATCTCAACAGGCCCCAGACCACTGGACATCTAGAAATTTCACTGAGGTGGAAGGGCTCTGTTTTTTTGTTGGATTTATCTCCCATCATCTCTCATGCTAATGCCTTGCCAGTAAATATAGAGTTTTTGCTACATCTTGCTCAGTAGGTCCTATCAACATGATATCATCAAAATAATGCACCAGTGTGATGTCTCTTGGGAGGGAGAAGTGATCAAGGTCTCTGCAGACAATATTATGGCATAGGGCTGGGGAGATGATATACCACTGAGGCAGGACAGTGAAGGTATGCTGCTGGCCTTGCCAGCTAAATGAAAACTGTTTCTGGTGGTCCTTACTGATGGCTATTGAGAAAAATGCATTTGCCAGATCAACAGCTGCATACCAGGTACCAGGGGAAGTGTTGATTTGCTCAAGCAATGATACCACATCTGGGACAGCAGCTGCAAACTGTCTTAAATCTGGGAATTGATTAAGGGGCTGTGATTCTCTATGTCTGTAATTTGAGTTAGGGTTTTGTTCACTAGGCCTAGAACTCTTCTGTTTATACAGATCCAGAAGAAATTTAGTAGGCTGCCCATCTATTTCACTTCTAGGTACCCCATGATCTACTAGCCAGCGCCATAACTCCACATGACTCAGACTATTTTGTGTGCTGTTTTGAATCTGTCTTTCATTGTGGTAGCCACGCCCACCTTGCCTCTGGTGATTCACTGCTGATACTTGACTTTTACCGGCCCGAGATCCGATCATCCCCATAATGTTTAAGGATTCCAATTCCATTACAGCCCTTTCTATAGTAATATCTGGACTGCAGAGAAGAGCAACCACAGAGCTCTTCAGAGAAGATCAGGTTAGCTTGTAAAATTTATTCATCACAGTCCTTGTTAAAGGTGTGTCCTCTGGACATTCCTGTGTTGGGTGGGTAGGTCTCAACTGGTAAATCCATTCTAACATTCCAATCTCTCTAAGTCTTTGAATTCCCTCATCTACAGTATACTATGGTAAATCAGGCATTTCAACAACACACTTACTAGGCCATGGTTTGGTCCATGTTTCAGTCAGCCACCCAAACTGTTAGAGCCCTTTCTAACCCCTTGAGGTACAACGTTGAATCCAGAATTTCTGCTTAGTGGGCCCATATCAATAAATTCAGTGTGATCCAACTTTACATTCCTTCCACCATTATCCCATAACCTTAGTATCCATCCCCACACATATTCCCCTGATTTCTGTCTATATAAATTAGAAAACTCATGAAGTTCTTTCAGACTAAAATGTATTTCACCTTTGGGTGTTTGTTGTGATTTTAGTTTAGTAATAAATCTGGAAGACAAGAGGAGTGGTGGGTGTGGGTAAGGAGAAGGATTAGGGATGTCTTGCAGGCTACTGACCTCAGGGCATTCCTTTGCATTTTCTTCTGGTGAGACAGGGTTAATCTCTTCAGGCAGGGGTTGAAAGGCAGATTCCTCAGGGCAGAGTGGAGGCTGGGCAGTGCATACTGGAGTTTGGCTGGTAACTGCCTCATGGCTGAGAGGAGGTCCAGACTACCTGAGGCAGGCTGGAGGCTGGGAAGTGCATGCTGGAATTTGGCTGGTACCCACCTCAGAGCTGTAAGGAGGTCCAGACTCCCTAGGGAATGGCAGAGGGTGCACAGTAGAGGCTTCAGTTTGCCTGTCACCCACCTCAGAGCTCAAAGGAGGTCTGGACTCCCTTGGGCAGGCTGGAGGCTCAATGCTACAAGTTTGACAAGGTGTGGTCTCCACAGAGCAGGCTATCACAAGTTTATCTGGTAAAGTCTCAGCAGAATTTAGAGTTCCTTTGTCCCTGCCAATATCATCATCACATATGTCTCCATCCCAATCCTTGGGGTTCCACTCCTTTCCAATCAATGCCCTCACTTTAATTGCAGAAAGCCTGTGAGGTTGAGATTTTAGTTTCCTCCTTAGTTCTGCTACTTGGACAATGAGCATCTGGGTTTGATTCTCAGATTTCTCAAGTCTTTGGCTACAGGAGTTAAGATTTTCTTTCAAGGCACATGTAGAAACTTTCATATCTTTCATATGGCATTTAAATTCCAAATTTGAAGACTTCAGCTCATCCCTTTCTTTTTTAACTGTATCCAGAGTATCTAGAAGGAGCCAGCCAACTTTAAACTTTTTTATGCTGCAAAATTCTGTTAAAGTATTGAAAACACTGTCACCCAGATCCTTGCTTCTTATAAGCGAGGAAGTACGGGAATCCAGTGAGGCTATATTGCATATCTCTATTGCCAGGTCATGCCATGGACTTTTGCATCCTGTTCATTATTGGAAAGGGAGTCATTCATACCCTTGAGTCCAATTAGAGTAGAGAACCACCTCAGATATCCAATGTTTAAGGCTCTGTTCCTCAAGAACCACTCTAGGTACCAGCCATTCTTGTCAGCGTTCTCTCGAGAAACAGAATCAACAAGAGATATCTGTTAAAAATATATGATTTTGTAAGAGTGTCTCATGTGACTGTGGGGATGCACAAGTCCATGTTCTGCAGGCAGGCTGCAAGCCAGGGGCTCTGATGAGAGACCGATGAAGGGTCCTTGATGAGCTCCTGGGAGAAGTTAGCTGTAAAGCGATGAGCTGGGAAATTCTCTCTGAATGTTGAAATCCGTTCCCTTTTTTGGCAGTCAACTGAATGGATGAAAGCATCATCCATTCTTGATCCAATCTTGCTGATTTCTGCAGATGTAATCAGCTGACCATGCAGTAAACTCATTTAGCCCAGTGCTTGCTGGACTAATAGCTGGGCACAATTACCTGGCCGAGTTGACAATTGGCCTGACCATCACACTGAGGTACAGATATTCAATGCAAACCCAATAAAAATCCCAACAGTCTATTTTTCAGGAATGGAAAAGCCAATTATCAAATTTATTTGGAAGTGTCAGGGACACACAATCACCGAAAACATCTTTAAAAATGGAGAATGATTAACTGGAACAAATGTACATCACTATTACAAGGTGGTAAGAATGTACAGAAGCATAGAAAAACTACAATTGATGTAACCTAAGGACTATATTTAACAGTAATACTGTAATATTCTTGAATCAATGGCAAAGATATACTGTGTTAATTACAAGGTTATGGAAAAACTTATCAAATATATGCTATGAACAATAGTGGTAATAGTCTGATGATATCTTGTAATCTGTACAAATGTTCCACAACAATGTAGTGTGTAGAATGGGGGGGTTGTATATGAATTCCCCATGCACAGGATTGATTTGTAAGTTCACAACTTCTCCAATAAAAGTATATTTTAAAAAGAAGAAGTAAATTGGAGGAATCTCACTTCCCGACTGGAAAACATATTACTTAGCTATAGTGGTGATAACAGCATGGTACTGGCATAAAGCTAGATATGTTGACCAATGAAATAGAACCAAGTGTTCAGAAATATTTCCTCAAAGTTATAGCAAAGTGATTTTTGAGAAGGTTATTAAGCCCACACACCTGTGCCAGAACTCTCTATTCAACAAACAGTCCTGGGAGAATTTGATATCCATATCCAAAGAAAAGAAAGAGGACCTCTATCTCACACCTCATATTAAGTTGTTTTGGCTTGTTGTTTTTGTTTTTTTCAGGAGGCAATGGGAACTGAACCCAGGACCTCCCATGTGGGATTCAGGTGCCCTGAGCTTTAACCTCTACTACTGGCACCTACAGGGAGTGCTTGGGGGAAGGACACTCAAATACTCCTCACAACTTTAAGTCCTTAAGGGCTGTGGGTAAAGACAATTCCAGGCTTGAGGTGATATATATTAGTATATTATATATTAGTATATTAGTATATTACTAATATAGTGTATTAATATTTGGGTGGGTTTGGGGAAATTCAACAAATGTAAGATATGTGCTGTAGTTAGTTGTATTTTTTAAAATTGTATTGAAGTCTATCATTCATATATAAATATACATAAACTATAAGTGCATAGTAAAAGTTGTGAACTTACAAAATAAACATGCATAACACTGTACTGGGACCACATCCATCCATCCACCACCAACACCTTGCATTGTTGTGAGATACATTTTACAAATTATGAAAGAATATCATCAAAATATTGTGTTCTGTCTGGGCTATGTTATTGTGTTGACCCTGATATAAGGAAAATTAGGCCTTATTTCACAAAGCAAATAAGACATTTCACAGTTTAGGTCTCTTCAAATCCCAACTACCACCACATCCAAACTTGAAAATAATATATTTTAGGTCTTACTTTTGTTTATTTACTTTTTTATTCATGTATAACATATTATTAGAAGGGAGATCAAATAAGATGAATTCTGCTTAACCAGGTATAAGAACATAGCTGAAAGGAAAGACTAATTCAAAGTAGAATTTCAGAAGATGATAAAAAAATGTAGTGAGAAATTATCAAGGTGAAGGACTAGGCAGAGCTCATCCTACTATGTTTTGGTCAGCCACAGGAGTGCCTTTTGAAATATACCAGAGATTGGTCAGTCTTTATAAAGGGTATTTATTTGGGGTAGAAGCTTACAGTTACCAGGCCACAAAGCATAAATTTCCTCCCTTACCAAAGTCCATGTCCTGGAGGAAGATGGCTGCCGACGTCTCCAGGGTTCAGGCTTCCAGGTTCCTTTGTTCCTGGGGCTGTGTTTCTCTCCGGGCTTAGCTTCCGCCTCCTTCACGAGTTCAGCTGAAGACCATGAGACTCTCTGTGCTGTGTCTCTCCACAAGGCCAGCTGTAGGCCATCCGGCGATCGGCTCACTCCAACATCAGAACTGCTTTTTCAAATCTCCTTCTCCAAAAGCTGTGCTCTCTGCTTCTCTCTAATGTCTGCTTCTATTTGAGATCACCCCCACTGAGGGGTGGGGCTCAACATCTCACCGACGTGGCAATTAACGCCCTACTCATAACTTAATCATGCCCAGATGAACAGATGAGCTTACAAACATAATCTAACTTATATTTTTGGTATTCATAATTAATTCAAACTCAAACCACTACATACTATATACATATACACACTTAGAAACTATCAGAATCAACTTTTGAAGAACTCTGGATATCTGTACAAAAGTTTACAGCAGCCAAAGTGATTTTGAGACTAGAAAAAGGAGAGTAAAATGGCAGTGAATCTCTGTAGAACATATCTGAACCATTTCACATCCTGTCACTGGCTCTGTGGAAAGCACTCATTCCCAGTATGGGATCCTAGACCCTGGCTATGGAAGTACAAGAGCAGACCTCATTTACAAAACAGCATCCAACTTTATTCAAGGGTTCAATTCTTGGTTTCCCCTATCACAGAACTCACTTAAGATGGAGAAGTGGCAGACATTACTCAAATGCTATAAAGGAGTGATCAAATTTCTGCTAACTCATGCAAAAGATTGCAAATTAGCCATAAAATAGAAGACTATGGTCATGGGAGGAAAAGATTGGGAAACTTTCCATGGAAAGACAGAACTCTGGAACATCATTTATATCAGAGTATTTAGAAATCCAGGAAGCAAACCCCAGCAAGATGCATGCTCTGAAAAGTACTGTGAAGAACCTTAACTTTCACAATAGGATGATTTCTAAGTTAAGTTCAAGACTGAATATGGATTGAAATATAGGCCCAACAAAACCAATCTGTTAGATGGGGAGAAGAGTTGTTACTTATTTTATATTGCTTTGCTTCTTTGTTTTAACTTTGTTCCCTATATGTGTTCAAGACAATTAATGCTTTAAAAAATAGTTCAATATAAGTTAACTTAAGAAAGGACAAAGGCTATGGCCACCACTCTCCATTTTTTCAACTTATCTTTGCTGGACACAGAGCAGGTTCTTATTCTCATGACATCCAATACATCTACATTGTACAAAGTAACAATGGAATTGTGAATGAACACAAGGGTGGAGATTTGAGGCAGCAAAGAAGCACAACATCATTAACATGAATCACTGAGTGGACATCATAGGACAAGGGAATCAGGCATCTTAGTATGGATGGATCAAATTTACTAAATAATATTTTAAATGAACATTATGCCTTAACAAACATTGGGGAATATTAAGAACGTGAAAGTGAAACAAATAACTGAAAAAATAGTGTTGGAATATTAGGTGATAAAATATATTATTGTTTACTTTTGTTCTTTTTACTTATTCGAGTGCATCAAGTTTAAAAATGAACATTTTACACTCTTTGCATTTTCATATCTGTGTTAATATTTGATTTTTGTGTGTGTTAAAATCTATGTGTTTTCAGCTCTAGGCTTGTACTCCCATCAGATGAATAATGTGTTGTAGTTCTGGAAAAAAATAAGAACATTTTTAATACTGTGACATTTTTCTTTTCTGCATGTGTATATTACAGATTCAAATCAGTATCAATAATCAACCTACTCTTTATTGTTTCATTCAGTATGCTTTTCCTTTTTGTAAAATTGCAAGCACAGTATCCATGGAAAGAAAAAATGTTTTTATAATATTTGTTTTTAGAAATAGCGGTATACTTTTGACATTCTCCAGGCCCCTGTTTTTCCTCCCAGTATTTATAAACTTCCAAATTCATTGGCTATTTCTATTGTGTACATATATCTATATTTGTAAATGAAACACATGATTTTACTGTCTTTCACTGGTCCCAAATTCCCCATACATGTATACCTTTTCATCTGCTCATATGGTCCTAGCAGAGTTATTTTATTTGAGTGATATTTTTGAGTTGTTTTATCTTTGAATTAGTCTCTATTTTTATAGGAATATTGCTGAGATTTATGGTGATCCTTGCTTATCTTATCTTACTGAAGAGTAGTAATATAGAGATTAATGAGAGGGTTGTATATATAATCTTTCAGTGTATGAATCTCTGTCTTACATGCTCTGGGCTATGTTACAGAGGATGCCCTGATATCAGTAAAACTAGGTCATAGTTCACAAAGGAAAATCCAAGGCATTTCATAGTATGTATCTCTTGAAATCCCCACTACTATTAAATTCACTCTTGAGGAATCATGTATTTTAGGCCTTATTCTTTTTTTAAATTAATTCTTCATTCATTTATAACCTATTATCAAAACAGTGCTAAAATCAGAGAGATTCTGCTTAAAAAGATATAAGAATTTAGCTGAAGAGAAGAACTTGAAGTATATTTCTGAGGCCAAGAAACATAGTAAAAGACATCAGCAAGGTGATGGAATAGGTAGCTCCCATCCTCCAGCACACACACACACACACACACACCCATGTAGAAAATATAACAACCAACTTTTTAAGAACTTTGGATATCAGTCACAAGTTTACTGTCATGTGGGGGGGCAGTTATAAAGAAAGTATAAAATAATATAGGACTTAATATTTTCCTATGTAATTACTTAAAACAATGTTATATATTTCTCCTCGTGGTATGAAAATATTGTCTAGTATACTTATTTATTTTACTTTTTATCTAGTGTACTTTTATTTTCACCTGATAGAGCTCCTTTAAAATTTCTTGGATTGCATATCTTCTGTTTATGAATTACTTCAGGTATTTATGTTTAAATTTCTTAAGTTGTCCTTCATTTTTGAAAGATAATTTTGTTGGATATGGAATTTCTTGATAACAGAATTATTTTAAAAGGAATTTAATTTTCCCATACCACTGTCTTCTGGAACCCATGATTTCTGATGAGAAATGCACATTTACAATTATTAGGGGTACCTTGAGGAGACAGGTAATTTTCTTTTTTATAAAAAAATTTTAATTTTTTAAAATACATACTTAGATTACATAAATGTTACATAAAAAAATATAGGGATTCCCATATGCCCCACATCCCACACCTCCTGCAACCTCCCACATAAACATCCTTCATTAGTGTGGTGCATTAGTTGCAATTGATAAACACATCTTAGGGTTTTGCCATTAAGCATGAACCATAACTCACATCATAGACCATACACCCTTCTACACAGTTCTGCATGTTATGTGATGATATAAAGTGGAATATATCAGTCATTTCAATGTCACTCAGGACTATTCTCAAGTCACTATACTACAACTACTTTTCCCTCTACCTGTTCCCAGAGCCACCAGTGGCCACAGGCTTCACATGAATGAGGTAATTTCTTCCATTACTAGAATCATAATATATCTATAGCAGAATGCCAGTAAGTCCACTCTAGTCCATTACACTTCCCCAGCCTGAGTAATCTGGGGGTGGTGAGGTCCAGTCCACCTCCAATTGAGATGGGGTTTATATCCCATGGGGAAGATGGATAGGGTATCTTGCCTGCAGCTGCAGACTCTTTCCACTACCTGGGATGGCCATTGTCAATCATCATCTCCCCACCAGTTGTCCTGGGTGAGTCCAATGAGATGTAGAATAGGAGACACTGCTCCACAGTGATTCTGGGCCCAGCAATCACATGGACAGCCCAAAGACTCATGGCTCTGGATCTACACCTACAAACTCCAGCACCAATGAAAGCTTTGAATAGAAGGGCTGATGAGCTATGTGCAGGGATGACATAGTACAGTCCAACTCTGTCACTCTCAGGAGCACAAACTACAAAGTAGGGTCCACTGGGAAGGCACCAAACTCAGGAGCTATGCACATGGCATAGGACATGAGTGTCTCCAGATTCCACAGGAGCCCCACCATTTGGGATGATATATCCACTTTGTAATTCTATGAGATCCTACTGAAATCTGCAAAAGCATTACTTCTAGGATGACCTCCCAACTCATTTTGAAGTCTTTTAGTCATAAAAACCCATTTGTCTTTACCTTTTCCCCATTTTATTCAAGGTCTTTTTCCAGTTGCATTGCCAGTTGGTGCTTGGTAGCAATTCCTTGGTGCCAGGGAGGCTCATCCCTGAGAGTCATGTCCAATGCTGGGAGGAGGGTAATGCATTCATATGTTAATTTTGGCTTAGAAAGAGTCCACATTTGAGTAACAATGAGGCTCTCAGGAGGCAATGCTTAAGCACCCCTAAACAATAGGCTAAGATTCAATTTCAAGAGCAAAGACTCATAAGGTTAGTCATCAATATCAAGGGCCAAACAGTGGATCATGTTCCTTCACCAGTCACTGTCCCTGCAATTGGGGGACTTTTGCTGCTCCCTTAGAGAATGTGGCAGAGCTCTCCATAATGGGAATTCAGTATTCTAGCATTTATTGGGTGATTCTCCACCCACTGTGACAATGCCCCATGAACATTTTAGGTACTTTATATTTATGTTCAGGTGAACTTCCTCCCATGCATCTCCCATCCCTGACATCCCGCACCAATGACCATTCCCCCCATAGATGTACCCCTTCTGTATATCCACATCCAAAGGAAAGAGAAGAACACCAACTCACACCTTATAAAATGATCAATTCAAGATGTATGAAAGATCTAAATATAAGATCCAAGACCATAAAGATCTTGGAAGATAATGTAGGGAAGCATCTACAGGACCTTGTAGTAGGAAATGGTTTCATGAACTTCACACATCAAACATGACCAGCAAAAGAAAAAAATAGATAAATGGGATCACCTCAAAATTAAAAACTTTTCCACCTCAAAGGATATTATCAAGAAAATAAAAAGGCAGCCTACCCAATGGGAGAAAATATTTGGCAACCATATATCTGATAGAAGCATAATATCCTGCATATATAAAGAAATCCTGATCATGAAAAATAAAGACAAGCAACCCATTTAAAAAATGGGCAAGTGACCTGAAAAGACAGTTCTCCAAGGAAGAAATACAAATAGCTAAAAAGCACATGAAAAAATGTTGACATTGCTAGCTATTAGGGAAATGCAAATCAAAACTACAATGGAATAACATCGTACACCCATTGGAATGGCACCTATTAAAAAACATCAGATTATAAGTGTCAGAGAGGATGTGGAGGAATGGAAACTGTCATCCACTGCTGGTGGGATTCTGGAATGGTCCAACCACTGTGGAAGAAAGTATGGCAACTCCTCAAAAAACTAACTATAGATATTCCATATGATTCAGCGATTCCACTGCTGGGTATATATCCAGAAGAATTGAAAGCAAAGTCCAGAACAGATATATGCACATCAATGTTTATAGTGGCATTGCTCACTATTGCCAAAAGATGGAATCAACCCAGGTGCCCATCAACATATGAATGAATGAACAATATGTGGTACATACACACAATAGACTATTACTCAGCTGTAAGAAAGAATAAAGTGCTCACACATGGGATAACATGGTTGAATCTTGAATACTTTATGTTGAGTGAAGCAAGCCAGGCATTGAAGGATGAACAGTACATGACCTCACTGATATATATTAAGGAAACTGAGCAGACTCCAAGAGCTCTTGTCTGTAAGATAGTTTTATAAGAAATACAAAGAGAAGGGAAGGTTGTGAGCCATCACCCATACAGATGTAAACTATGCTAAAGTGACAGAGTGTAGTTTCCTTTTGAAGGGATAGGACAGGAGGGTAGTGATATTATTGGGTTGTGTGGTGCAGGGTTGACAGGTGGGTAGATTGGGAAGAGTGAGTTAAAATATCCAGGATACTGTGGGGGGGGATTGGGAGAGAGACCAGGTGAACACTTGGGATTTGTGGGTATGAGGTTGAAAATACAGAGGTGCAAATGCTCTTATGGCAATATGTCAGGGAAGCGTCACTGGCTTAGGGTGTTAGTTGGGGGGTGGCATTCTGGTCAGGGTGCAACTTTAGCAGGCTTCTAGGGATTGTGTGACTGTTCATCCTGTCATAATGTGTTGTATCAGTGGGTGGAGGCAAGCATAATGAGTGGGAAGGAGTTGGACTCTCATTTTTGGGAGGACAAATTTGTTCAGAAATAGACAGGAGTCTCACAAGAGCGAGGGTGGTTCCTAATGGGGGATGACAAACAAGTGTGTCAAAATCTGTTTCATGTAACTATGAATCTTGTCATCCAATGAGTCAAGCCAGGGGGTCACAATGGGGAGCTG
>PVKH010023204.1:0-13908 GCA_004027955.1 Chaetophractus vellerosus
ATCAAGGCAGGCTTTCTGCCCCTGGACACAAATTACTTTGCTCACAACCTTTCCTTCAAATCTGCTGACACCATCCTGATCTGAGCTTCCAGCATCTTTCTTGGGCCATTAACATTGGCTCCGTCTCTGGACACCTGTTTCCAGTCATTCTCCAGACCATATCCCAGTAAACTTAAAATGCAGACAAGATCACTCCCTTCTCTGGTCAAAACTCTCCAAAGGCTTTTGATTACTTTTAGAATGACATAATAACCACTTAACATAGTCTATGGTACTTTCCATGGTCTGGTCCTACCTCTGTTTCTGACCTCAATCCTTCATTCAAGAAATAGTTTTTGAGGGTCTGCCACATGCCAGGCACTGTGCTAGGTGCTGGAGTTACGACAGTGAACAAAACAAAGTTTCTACTTCCAGTGACTTAGATTTCAGTGGGGAGAGGCATATAATACAGAAGCAGGTAGATAACAGTATGTCAAATAATGAAAGGTGTCATACAGGAATACAGAACCCAGGATAGGTAAGGGGGCTTCTGGAAGAGGTAGAGTGGTAAGAGACCTCATTAATAAGCTGATATTTCAGTAGAGACATAAAGGAATTTAAAAGAGGGAGCCATGTGGAAATCTGGTGTGGGGGTTGTTGGAGGAGGAGTAATCCAGCAGAGGAAAGGGCAAGTGCAAAGGCCCTGGGGTAGGATTGTGCTTGGCATGTTTCAGGAAAAGCAAGGTGGCTGTTAGGGCAGAGTGAGTGCATAGGGATGGTGGGAGAGTTTAAGAGTTATCAGGACCAGATCGTACAGGGTCACTCTATGAGGTTTAAATTATACTCTGAAAGAGATGGGAGCTGTAGGAAGGTTGGAGCAAAGCAGTTCTGTGAACTGACATTTTAAAAGGATCCTTCTGCCTGCTGAGGGGTAGGGAGCAAGTGAGGGATCAAGGAGGCCAGGTAGAAAGCCACTGGATATCCCAGGTAAGAGAAGATGGGGCTTGGGCCAGGGTGGCAGCAATGCAGGTGGAAAGAAGTGGTCCAAGTCTAAATATATAACAAAGGTGGAGCTGACTTGCTGATAGATTAGCTGTAGAGTATGAGAGAAAGAGTCAAGGATGATTGTGAGGCTCAGTAAAAGAATGGAATATCAGTTTACTCAGATGGGGAGATAGGGCAGGTCTATGGGTTCAGTCTGGGCATTTCAACACCACCACTCCCTGGCATTCACTATTCTCAGACTGGTCAGTTTCTAGAAAATGCAAGCTCATTTGACCTCAGGCCCTTTGCACTCACTGTGTTCTCTGCCTGACATTTCCGCTCTGGCTAGGCAGTGGTGTGCATCTTCTCTGAGGTCTCAATGCAACTGTCACCTTCTCAGAGAGGACTTCCCTGCCAAAGTGTTGAAAGTAGCTTCCAACCCCTCATTTCTTTTGTAGCATTTATCACTATTCATAACTTTCCTGCTCGTTTGTTTATCTGATCGTTTTCTACCTTTGCCACTAATCTGTTAGCTCCATGAGAATAAGGACCCTGTGTCCCTTGCTTCCTCATACCTCGCTCAGTGTCTGGCACAGAGCGGAAGTGCAATAAACGTTTGTTGAATTAAGTTGTCCTGGGGCTTGCAGCCAGGTAGAGGAGGAGGTATCACTAAACTTTAGTCACATGTGAGCAAGAGCAGGTGAAGACAGGACCAAAGGGAGGCCTACTAGCCAAGGGCCAGGGCAGGAACCTAGATGGTGTCTGGCAGGGAGGGCCTTGGCAAGGCAGGCTCAAGAGAGAGCTCACTCGGGCGGGAGCGACAGCTGTGCTGCAGGCGGGAGGAAGGGGAGGTGGCGGAGGGCCAGCGCCGGGCAGGCGGGCCCAGGAAAGCCTAGGTGGGCAGCGCGGGGCTGGGCTGGCCCCCCTCTCCTGCAGAGGGAGGGCACACATCGCTCTGCCAGGACCAGGGTGGGGGCGCCACGAGTGGAAATACCAGCAGCGTCTGCCACAAAGCTTTTCAGAAAGCTCCTTCCCCAGGTGGCAGAGAGAGACACGGGGGCCATAAATCAGAATTAACTGTAGCTGTTATGCCAAGTGTGATTCCCCAGCATGTCCTTAGGGACACCAGAGAAAAGAAAATGCTTTGGCTCCAGCCACCGGGGCCAGTTCATAGCGTGTTCCAACCCATCAACCCCTGCTTAAACTCTGCAACTGCAATTAAGCTTCCCTGCTGGCCAGTCAGGACCTCAAAAACCTTCACCTAATACAGGAAACAGTCCGCCGCACCCCTAGACCAAGGCCTAAAGGAAATACAGCTACCGAAAGGGAAAAAACAACAAAACTCTCTGTACACCCACACCGCTCACCAGCAACTGGGACTTCTAGGCACCCCCGAAGCAGCCCCAAGCCCTTGTGGGGAGGCGGGGGGCATGCTCACTAGTGTGGGTAAGTTGGAGGGACTGGGCTCTGGGTTGTGACCCCTCCTGGGTTTTCAGCCTTCTGGGTCACCCTGCCTGGCTGGCTCTGATGCGGCAGGACTACTGCTACCTGAATCCCGGCTGGGCTCCTAGGCCTGTGGCCCCAGCCGCACTCACCAGTCCTTCACCGCCCCCTAGTGGCCATTCAGGTTCACTACACCAGCTCCTGAGCCGGCAGTTTATTGGCTTTTCGTATTTCCCTTAAACGTGGTAGACCTTGCATTCCTACCAAAAAACTAGCCCCCCTCCCTGGGGCTGTACAGGACACGCAACTGCCCTAAAAAGAGAATAATCTCCCCAGGAGGCAAAGTCATATCCAGAGGGAACAACTGAGCCAAATGAGGCAGCATGTGTTTTCATGGGAAGCTGGGTGGTGAAAGACAGGATGTGAAACCGGAGTTGTGCCTTGGCGTCTGGGATGCACTGGGGTGAGTGGACAGGGGGTGGGGGCTTTAGGAGGAAGGAGGGCCCTGGTAAAGAGAGGAAGGCAGGAAGGCAGCTTGCAGGCTTGGAGAGTCTCTTCCCACGGGAGGGGCCGGCTGAGTCTTGTAGCTTCTGCAGCACCTTGAAGACCAGACAAAGGATAGGAAACTTTCCCCTTCAGATACTAAATAAAGACACAAGAAGATGAACCTGACCCCTGAGCGTGGGCTTGAAGAGACACAGGAGGCTCCAGAAATATTAAGCATAAAAGGAGCTCATCAGAGCTCCAGCCTGTCCAGCCCCTGGAGTAACACAGCTCGTGGGAACAGGGAGGCACTGACATTCACTGTGTCCCTCAGGTTCCTAGGTGTGCACCATCTTGGTTAATCCGCACAGCAGGCTTATGTGGGAGGCATGTGAGTTTGTCCCCATTGTACACATGGGGAAACCAAGGCTCAAGGTGGTTAAATATGAGGTCACAAAACTGGTAAGCAGCCAAGCAGGGATTCAAACCCCCTCTTATATTCCACAGCAGCTGCCCTTAGTAACAACCACGATTTACTCTGCATGTGAGTTTTTCATCTACAAAGTGTTTCCATATATTTTATTTAATCTTCACATCAACCCCATGGAGTTAAAGGTATTATTTCCATTTTACAGGTAAGAAAATGAAGCTTCACAGAAATAGCTTGCCTCTGACTCATTATCGAGTCCGTGGCTGAATAAGATTTGCAGGTGCGTCTGCTAACCCCGGACCTTATGACATCAGTGGATTCCTATTATATGTCCCTCCCCTGCCATCAAAGTCTGGGGACTGAGAGTCAGTTCTCTAGATAAGAAGTACTGCTGCCTCCCAGCCCACGCTGGGTCTCACCTGAGCCCCCCTCCCCTTCTGTCTGGTTCTGCCCTTGTCACAGCAGGTCGAGGGCAGGCAGGCGCTGAGGGGGCACAGCACATGCAGGCCTCCCTCGCCCCGTCAGTAGGCCTGGCTGACCCTATCTCTCCCTTTTGTCGCCACTGCCCTTGGTGATCTCCATTCCCAGATTCCGTGATGGACACATTTAGGAATAAATTTCCCTGTGGCCGCAGTGAGCTCTGTAAATCCAAAGCTATTGCCTGGGGGAACATGGAAAGAATGATACAAGCATGTTTTGTTGAAAAAATCTCTCCCTGCCATTTTCCCTTGAAAATGCTTTCCCCCAGAGCTGAAGATTCATGGGAGACTACTTCTCTCCATTTAAGGGATTGCCTGTTAGGGAAAACTCAGCAACATGAATGGCATGGAAAACTAAGACACACATCCAGAGACGAGGTGGCAATGATTTCCACAACCTAAGAGTGCAGATCGTAGGCTCACTAAGTGACGTAAATGCAAGAGGAAGCACAATGCCAGCGTCCAATCAAGTCAGGGGCTCATGTCTACTGAGACTTCACCTGCTAAGCACTGGACAAGTCCTATCCCATATAAGCCTCATAACAACCCAGTGAAGGACGAATTTTTATATTCCCATTTTACAGATGTGTATACTGAAGCTCAGTAAGTTTTTATCATTTGCTCAAGGATTCATGAGCCAGTCAGATTTCCTCACCACTGTTCATAATCACTCTTTGATGCAATACCCCAAAGCAGTAGCTCTCAAACCTAAAGTGCACCAGAATCCCCTGGAGGGCCCCATCCACAGAGCCTCTGAATCCATCCTGCACTCGGGGGTGAAACAGGCCTGGTTATGCCGGGGACTCCTTGAGCTGTAGCAGTTGCTGTCCAGGAGCCCGATCTCTCCATCTTGCCGGCTTCTATGGAGGAGGGGCAGAGAGATGGGCACTTGCACTGTGGAGCCCTATGGGACCCAGTGGGCTAACCCAACGGGCAAGGACAGGGCCAGTTGGCAGCCTTGAGGGCCTCTGTCAACAGGCAGTGGGTGCTAGAGGCTGAATTGAGGGAGAGACCCCCCACCAGGCACCCTGCCTGATCTGAGGACAACAATGAGCAGCCTGATCCTACTCTCCATTTTGTCCAAACCACAAAAACCTGAATTGTGCATCCCTGGAGGTTTGGTTTCACCATCTTAAAATCAAGAAGCAGACACACTTGCTCTGCCTGCTGCTCCTGGGGTACACAGCCTTGCCCACCCCACCCAGCACACAGCCCAGCAGGAGACCGTTGCAATCTGCAGGAGAAGGAGAAGGAAGGACAGGCAGTAGCCAGGGGCTGCTAATGGTGGGTGCTCAGAAGGCCCCACTCTGCATGTCCCTGTCTGCTGACATATGGCCAAGGTCGAGTCACAGGTAGTGGCAAAGAGATTAAAATCCACAGTAAAAAACAAATCAAAACAAAACAAAAAACCCTGATCCCATTCCTTCCTGTGCAGCTGCTTCTCTGTTCTCTTTTTAAGGCCAGGCTGACCCTGGCCTCTTACTGTGGACAAATGCAGATATACTGTATGTACAAGGAGTTGTCTGGCCGGAAAATTCACTTTCCAACTCCACACTTTGATCTTTTTTACTGGAGCAGTGCTAAATCAAGAAAGCAGGTAATTTGTGTGAACTCTGTCTAAAAGCCTGTGTTGAAAATTCATAGCTGTGCAGCAGTCACATGTTCGAGTTCCAGGGCTGCCTGAGCGCTTTTAGGATGAGCAGCAAATATAAGCACAGCAGGTGGGAGCACTGGAGGGTCACATGGCAGGGTGACCGCCAGCTTAGAACACTCCCTCCACCAACATCCTCCTGTAGAAAAGGAAAATATAAATGGTTTTCCAAAAAATGTTTTAGTATGTGAAATGTGATATTATACAAAACCAGCTGTTTTAGATGGAGAAGCAAAAGTCATAGTTCATTTGCTTTATGGTGACGTAAGATTCATAAAATGTTTAAACCGAGGTAAATATAAAGCAAAAGAAGAGAGAGGAGAAGAAAAAGGAAATAAAGACAAGGCTGTGTGCATCTCGTGGAGAAGCCCATCGTTTTGTAAGAGCTGGCTCCCTCCCAACTGTTCTAATCGTGCTAAGCATCTGATTGCCCAGATGAAGGGGAAACCCTTGTGGACAAGGACAAGGGCAATTTTTTCCACAATTGGCAACAAAAGAGCTTTGGAGGAATCTTTCTTATCACTCTAGGCTTTTCTCTGCGGGAACTGTCATCTACAGAAAGTACCAGAGGAGTGGAGGCTCAGGAGGGGAGAGACATCACATACACAGCAAGTCTTCCCTGTCTGGCTTGACCAAAGGGCCCAGGGGGAAAGTCTAGATTCTAGATTGTGAGGGACAAGAAGATACTACTAATTCACTGTCCTGAACCAGCCTTTTAGATCTGTGTTCCTCAACCTTGGCTCAACATCAGAATTATCTGGTGGGCATTTAAAAATCTTTAATGTCAGGTCACACTCCAGACCAATTAAGTGAGAATTGCTAGGAACCAGGCATCACTTTTTGATTCAATGTGCAGACAAGGCTGAAGACAAATACTCTACAAAACTCTTGTTGACGGAATTTCTTAGGTTATTGACAGACTTTGGCTATCTGCTTTATGGCCATCATCTATGTAGTCTATTGAGACCTGGTTCCAAATCCCCCTCATTGCCCATCTCTGATACTTTGCATCCTTAAATATTTGTACTGATTTCTTTGAAGTGAGCATGAAGTGGAATCAATCAATTAATTTATACTTCAAGAATCAATTGTATAAAATAATGAAAGTATTTCCCAGTCGTCCCAGCATATGTCTTCCAAGAACACAATGACATCCTATCCAATTTCTTTTACCTTATACAAATGTCTTTGAGGTTCACCTTTGCAAAATGGACTTTAATCCTGATAAACATCAGTAAACCAAATTTTTCTTCTCCCATCTTTCAATCATTTCTTTGGTTTTATCCCTAGCCTCAAACAAAACAAAACAAAAAACAAAAACAAAACAAAAAAAGACAAAACAAAAAAAAACCTTTTTGGAAGATCTGCTACCTCTTCAAAGAACCTCCTTTTTTTTTGGTGTATGTGATAATGTGGCAATTCTGATTTTTTTCCTAAGAAAAAATTATACCGACAGACAAATCTTAGATAATTTTTTCCCACTTCACCAACATTCTCTTGTCCTATTTTTTTAACGTTCTTTTAGAAGTGCCTCTTCCAATCAAAGGAAGGCCGTTTATTTCAAGAGCTATAAATAGCTGTGGGTCTTTAAGATTCTTCTAGCACATTGTATTCCTCTGACTCTCTGCAGTGTTCATTTTCCTCTCAGTATTCTTATTCCTACACAGCCTGAAAAATATTCCTCAGTGGAGAAAGCTTTGAAAAATACACCAAAATAAAAGGGACCATGCCAAGCACCCAGAGGGTACTTCATAATTACTTAATAAATGAATGGAAAATAACAAAGTGTCTTTCCAGCCCAGTATATATTTCAGCACCACTAATAGTCACACATTCCTAAATGTGTATGCATGTCAAAATTCTGAAAAACCATCTAGGGAATACTGTGCTATCAGAAACTTTGCCAGTGGCCACTGCCAGGAGCCAGAACGTAGAATACCCAATCTCTTTTTTTTTTTCATCGCTGCTCTGAATCACTAATGCATCTTGGGGAAAACCTGTTTGGGTTCAGAACCAAAGGAAAATGATTATGATTATTTGGTGACTTTGGGACCTTGTTTATTGTCATTTGAGATAACCAGAATTTTTTCCTCAGAATCAGTTCCTCTTATTTCTGTGTTAATGTTTTTTGTCTTAATCCTATCTTTTAAATCACGTATACCTCTTTATGACTCACAGCCATGCTAAACAAATTGTCTCCTTACCTAGTGTTCAGGAGAACCCAATGACTGGATAAAATATTTTTTCGGGATTTAAGTCAAATAATAATTTGGTAATATGTCTAAAAGAGTCTCACCCTCCAAAAGTCAGGGCTCAAAACTGTAACTGACCCATCTTGTCCTCATCCCAAGTTTGATGGCCTGTGGAAAAAGCCCTAGATTTTGGAAAGATTTCTGTTTCAGCCTGTTCTTGGCTCTTTCAAAAAGCGTATTATTTTTCAAAAGGAGTAAGAGGGTAATGTTTGGAAATTTAGTTCTCATTTTTGAATAATGGGGTGAGGTTGGCTGTCTATCATATTGTGTTCATTGTTGACCTGCCTCAGTTTCCCTGATGATCAGTCTTAGGGAGACTAATCAATTTGGCAAGAATACAGATAAAAATAGGCACAAAATGCAGAATTGGTTAAAAGGTTGTTTGTAAATCTTTGGAAATGAATAGAAGTGGTGAACGCATATCATGGTGTTTATAACTAGCAGAGCTATTATTTGGATATGACAGTGGTTGAAAGGGAAAGTCTAAGGTCGTGCATATTACTAGAAGGAAAGCTAAAAACTGTGACATGGGGCTGTATAAGATGGTAAAACCTCGTGTAAAACATGAATATGGGTGCTATTGCATATATAAGACTGTTTTTACAAAATATAAATACAAATATACTTGAGAGATGGTAAAAGAATAGCAGCTTTGTATGGCAGGGGAAGCATAGAGAGATTGAGAGATGATGAGCTTTGTTTTTTTGTTTATTATTATTGTTATTGGAGTAGTGAAATAATGAAAGTGCTCTAAGAATGATTGAAGTGATGAATGCACAAATATGTGATTACTCTGAATAGCATTGATTTTACACTTTGGATGGATTTATGCTTTATTAATATGTATCAATAAAATTGATTTGTTTAAAAACAATGGGCACAAGATTTGTCATCCACCTCTCAGCCAGATTGTTCCAACATGCCAATCTATCACAAGCCCTGTCAACCAGTGTTTCCATACTGGAATTTCTTCCTGCCATTTTTTAGGAAATTTACACATTTTTCTAAATCTCCAATTCTGAGAAAAATCAATCAAGAAATCAGGAAAATGGAAAATCAGTGTTATAAATCTCCTTTGAGAACTAAGTCTTACCAGTTAACGTGGTTTGAAGACATGTTCCTGGTTGAAGGAACCCACTGAGTTCAAACTGAAAGCAAGCTGACATGTAGAGTGAAAAGGTTAAGGCTGACGTTGCCGCAAACAATCTGATCAGTCAGTTTCACTTGTAGCTGTTGCCATGTTTATAAAGCTGTGTTCATGGCCCTGTCTGCTGCTAATGGTGAGTCATTCTTGCAAATAAAAGGAATTTTAATAAGTTTATACACGTAGTATACTTAATATAAAATCCTATGAGTGGTGTTTCAAGAAATAAGTTTTGCAAACAAGTCCTTAAATTGACATGTTTTACATGTGTTTCTGTGTAGTGCCATTAATCTTCCTAGGAAGTCTGAATACTACATTACTGGAATGCTACTGAATAATGTTTGCTGGTGTTTTCTAATATTTGGGTATTGCTATAGGCTACAGTTCTTTGAAAATACACTCACATTAAAATTTCTTATTTAATAAACAATATTTTAGAGATCCATACTAATGAGTAAAGAGTATGAAGAATGTTGGATGTATTTTAAGAAAAACTTATGATTTTGGAAATTCTGGAGAATTCCTGGGAATTCCAATTTCTTGTTCCCAAATCCCAAAGACTCTCAGGAATTTGGAAACACTGCTCTCAACTATACTTCCTAAATTTCTCTTAATCTGGCACCCTTACCTGTCTGTACCTCTAACCTGAGCTGCCATTTTCCATTGTATTATACTAAGGAACCAGCCTCCTAACTGGTCCCTCAGTCCATCCTCTATACCAGAGCCAAATGCATTTTATGGAGACACACATCTAATCATTTCATCTCTCAAATAAGACATTATAATGACTGCCCATTGCTTCTCCAGCCTCACTGTGCCCCACACCATGCACCACTCTCCTTTCCCTGTGCCTCAGCCCCAGGCTGTGTTTCTATAAGACCTTCTTTTTTATACTTCTCAGGGTCCTGCCGCTACAGGCTTTTGCTGCTCTGTTCCCTCTTCCTGAAAAAATCTATCCATTCCCAACTTTGCCTTCTCATCAGTCAATTCTCAGCCCAATCACTATTTGTCCAAGGAAGACTTTTCTGACTCCCCTCCCATTCACTGTCGCCATTAAAGAACCTCATAGCACTGTGGACCTCCCCTTCACAGCACTGTGGACCTCCCCTTCAGAGTTGAAAATTCCCATGCATTGGAATGGTTATTTAACATTTGTCTCATTGTGTCCTCACCTAAGCTTCTATAACAGGGCCTGTGCTCAGCCTTGAGTCAACCTGGAGAGATCCTCTCTCTATCTGGGAACACCTTCTTTTCTGGTTCTCTCTGCCCTGCTCTGGGTGCCCCATATTCCAGTACCCAACTTTTTCTTAATCTAGGTCCTCATTCTATCTGGAGAAAATGGATTTTAGAATCAAACATGTGGGGTTTTGTTGGATTTGTTGCTTAAAATTTCTTTGACCCTTGTTGATTTTCCACACGTATCTGAACCTCAGTTTCTGCATCTGTAAAATGGGAATGATAATCTCTCCTTAACAAGGTTGTTTTTGAGGATCAAATGAAGCTATATGCTCAAGAAACTTCCTTACTATCTGGTTCATAATGAGTATGAGATATATATTAGTTTCCTTCCATTTCCCTCTCTGAATGATCTCAACTAATTGAAAATCTCATCTTCACTAAAAGAGGGCAAAGCAAAGCAGGTTCTCTTTGAAAAGATAAATGGTGGGAAAGTTAGACTGAGTCAGATAGCTATCATTCCCTTCACAAAGAAAAGGGTGAGAGATTTGGTCACCCAAAAGTTTACCAGCCTCTATCAATGGCCAGTGAGTCTTTTGGGTGGTGGAAGGATCAGAATGCACAAGAAAAGGAGCTGACCTACCAAGCCAAGACCCTTGTTTGAAAGTATGTTCTAGGACCATGATGATTTTCCAGGTCTCAAAATTATGGCTAGGGTGAACTTCCACCATCCTGGGTTTCAGTGAACTACATCAACTAACGCAGATATCTTCTGGGAACCATGTTAAAAACAGTCTGGATACTACTTGGTGGCCTCCACATTACTTATTCCTTAAACCTAGAATTTCAGTCTAAGAAATTATCATTTTAGACCAAGACTTGGAATAGTGATGACCTTGTCACGGGCTTTCTGTGAGTTTTAGTGCAAAACCTCCTCTATCTGATCCCCAGCCTATTCATCTGCAAACTGAGTAGATTGGACTTGGATAGTCTGAGAGGGTCGTCCCCAATCTAGCATCCTGTTGATCAACAGTACAAGCCTCTGGCCACGGCAACTCATACCTTAGTGTCAAGAAACTTCTCCTTTGGCCTTAAATTGAAATCATTTATGCTATATTTGAAGCCTGCTTCTGTACTCTCCTTTTTTTTCCCTCCCTGTTATTTTGACCGAGAAGGGAAAGCTTCTCACTGTTACAAGCTCCAGAACCATCCTTCCTCTGCTGTCTGATTTCTTGCTTTACACTGCACTGTGGTCCCCAGGTTCAGCTCTGGGACCACCGGGGGCGATGATCATCATCAGAGGAGATGTTAGGCCTTTCCTTGAGTGCTTTAATTGTGTCCTCCATCCCATCACTTTAACACAAACAAAATATTTGGTGCACACGGTGCAAGTTTGTTTCTTTCCACTCTGAATTAGACATGAGTTAATCCAGAAGAGTTATATATCAGACACAAAAAGATCTGCTGGGGATTGAACCATGTTCCCCACAAAAGGCATGTTCAGGTCTCAACCACTGGTCCTGTAGGTGTGAACCCATCTGTAAATTAGACCTTTGAAAATGTTATTAATTAAGGTTTGTCCAAACTGAATAAGGGTGGGCCTTAATCCAATATGGTTCAAGCCCTTAAAAGCTAAGGAAATTGGACCCAGAAAGAAGTGATGGGGAGCAGGCAGAAGCTGGAAGAGATGAGAAGATGCAACTACGTGCATTGCCATGTGATGGAAAAGCCAAGGAACCCTAAAGATTGCTGGCCAGCTGGTAGATACCCATCCCAGGAGGAGGCAAGCCGTCTAGCCTCTGAAACCCATTAAGCCAACCCATATGGTATTTGTTTTAGCAGCCAGGAAACTAAAACAGGCTCTAAGCTATAATAACCTTATGTCAGAGATTTTCCAGGATAGTCCCAATGTCAAATATTACATTCTTTTTCTAGGAGTTCTAAATTTCAATCGTAAAAATAGTCACTGCAGTATTAGGAGCGGGACAATGGTTGTGAAATTGACCTATGTCACAGATATAAGTGATGAGGAAACTCCATGCCTGGCAGGTCAGAGCAGGATCAACCTTGGCAGGAAGAAAGCATGCAATTTAGTAAGAGCTCTTTCACTGTGATAACTCTCAAGAACCGCATGTGCATTTTCTTCATGTGTGGGCTTTTACTGCCCTCTAGCTGTCCCAGAGTATTAAGGGATTGTTGAACCTAAAATGCCTCCTTATGACTGATCATAGATTATTTATAGAGTCACAGATCACAAAATATTATATTTTAATGGAAAAAAACAACAACAGTAGAGATAATCTAGTGAACATTATCAACCCTTTGCATAGGTGGGAAACTGAAGACTAAACTGGAAAGGACTGACTCAACCTGACAAAATTAGAGACAGCAGTACAGGATTAATCACGTCTTTCATTCATTTATTCATTTGTAACATAAGTTTATTTTATTTTATTTTTTTTTTTTTAAAGATTTATTTATTTTATTACATATCTCCCCTTCCCCCCGCTGCGGCGACACGCCGAGAGTGGTCACTGCGCAGGCGCGGCTTTCCCCACTTGTGGGCGGTCTCTGCGTCCGTTCACGGCTGGCTTTCAGTTCGCGGGTGGCTGGCTGCGCTCCATTCGCGGGCGACCTGCCCTGCCCGTGGCGGCTCTTGCCATGTCCGTGGCAGCTTTTTGCCCTGCCCACGGTGGCTCCGGCCCGCCCATGGCGGCTTGCCATTCTCAAGGCGGTCTGCCCGCTAGGAGAGGTCCCCGGGAATCGAACCCGGGGCCTCCCATGTGGTATGCCGGCGCCCTATCCACTGGGCTATCGAGCCGGCCCTAAAATTTTATTTTATTTTACCAGGAGGTCCCAGGGATCGAACCCAGGTCCCTCCATATGGCAGACGGATGCCCAACCATTTGAGCCACATCCGCCTCCCTCTTTAGTGTATAATATTGAGGAAAACAAATTACATTCTTTGTTCCCTAAGTTAGATTGTTTGCTCTGAAGCCCCACCTATCTGAGAGCAGAAAGGTACATCTCTCTGCCTCCAGAGCCCAAGTTCTTAATTTAAACTTTGCTCCTAAACAACTTGATATCCCCTAGGAGAAAGGAAAGAGTGGGTTTTTATTGCTCCCAACTGTATCCCAAATAACTCATACAGAGTTTGGCACGTTTTAGGCATTAAATCAATATTTGTTGAATAAATCAATAAGTGAATGGGTGACAGGAAAATATATTGGACTATTAATTGATGTTCTCTTTGCTATGCAAGGAATACAAATATTTTATTGCAAGAGCAGAATTTATAAGGTATAATCATGAAACCTGCTTGGTGATCTAGTTTTCCTCCAAACAGTGGTTAAAATCTAGGGTGGGTCTGTCCCATGACATTTCATTCACTTTCAGATATTAAAAAAAAAAGTTCTCTGGTCACACTTTTAAACTTTTTATTTTGAAATAATTTCTAACTTCCAGTACAGTTGCAAAAATAGTACAAAACCAATACAGAGAACTTCAATATACCCCTTACCCAGATTCATCAACTTTAAAATTTTTTCCACTTTTGTTATTTCATTCTCTCTCTCCCCTCTGTCCTGCACATGTGCTCCCTCCCTCTCCCTCCCTCTCCCTTCTATCTATTCTATTTTTCTTTTTCTTTCTTTCTTTCTCTTTCTTTTTTCTTTTTTTTTCTTTCTATCTATCTACCTACCTACCTACCTACCTATTTTCTAAATATTTAAAAGTAGGTTGCATATATCATAATCTTTGAACACTTAATACTTCCTTGTATATTCTTTTTTTTTTAAGATTTATTTATTTTATTACATTTCTCCCCTCCCCACCCCCCCTGCTGCGGCGACGCGCCGAGACTAGTCACTGCGCAGGCGCGGCTTTCC
>PVKH010023205.1:0-13910 GCA_004027955.1 Chaetophractus vellerosus
CCCGAGGCAAAAAATTAAGGAAGGCCAATATCGCAGCCAGCCTGAGTTTGCAATACTAATCGGGATAAGCAACAGATCAGCAGACCAGCCAGAAATTTAACAGGGAAAACTGGGAAATGAGAAAGCCAAAGTGGGCCTTGATAAGCTTCTTCTTTTCTCTACTGGGTGGAAAAACTATGGACATGTGCAAGACTATACACATGCAAGAGAGAAATGAAAGGGCCCTAATGAATCACTCACCACAGACCAAATGCAAGGCCTAGCAAATGCAGAAAGTAAAAGCCAGTGAAGACTTAACATAAACTTTGAATGAATTCCCCAAGCTTCCTCACATAGAACCACTGACAAAGGGTAGGGGCCTCACTGTTTCAAGGAGTTTAAACACAATTGTTGACCAATCATAGATTGACTACTAAGATATGCTGACCCAGGGTCAATTCCTTGAAAATCAGGCTTAAAAGAAAAAACAAGAAAAAAAAGAACTGAGCAAAGACATCAGCGGCCGCATGCTGTAGGACAAATAGATTCCATAGAATTAATCCAGGCAAATCACTAAACATGCAAAAACAACAAATGCCACCAATCTGAGGAGAGAAGGAAGAGTAAGGGAAGAGAAACAGAACACAGAATAAATTATCAAAAATGTCCAGTTTTCAACAAAGAAAATTATAAGACATGCAAAGAAATAGAAAAGGTGTGACCCATACACAAGGGGGAAAAAGCAGTTTCAATTCAAGCTGTCTCTGAGGGAGACACTCTTGAACTTAGCCAACAAAGACTTCAAAGTAGCTATTATAAATACGTTCAAAGACCCATGCTTAAAAGAAGCCATGCTTAAATTAGTAAAGTATGATGACAATGACTCAAATAGAGAATATCCGAAGATAGTGTGGCAGTTTGGTATTATTTATGAATTCCCAAAAAAGAGAAAAATTATGTTTATAAACTGGTCTGTTCCTCTAGGTGTGATACCCTTTGACTGTATTAGATTCAGCCTAGACATCTTTGATTAAATTTTTTTTAATAACTTACACTTTCCAGCATTTTTCTTTTTTTTTCTTTAAAGATTTATTTTTTATTTATTACATATCCCCCTCCCCTTTCTGCTTGTTCTTGTCGTGTTCATTCTTGCATTCTTCCGTGTCTGCTTGTGTGTCCACCCCCCCCCGGGTGTGGCAACCCGCTGAGTCAGCTCACTGCGCGGCAGCCTGCCTGCTCACAGGGGCTTGCCCTGCCCGCGGCGGCTTACCTTCTCAAGGCGGTCTGCCTGCTCGAGGAGGCCCCGGGAACCGAACCCAGGGCCTCCTATGTGGTAAACTGGCGCCCTACCAACTGGGCTACAGCCGGCCCCATCTTTGATTAAATTATGTTGGCCAGTGCCCAACATCCATTGGAGGCACAAGCCGCCTTGGGAGCTGTTCTGTGACTGGAATTGGAAGCTCCACTTCCCAAAAACAGGGGAGGAAGAGATGGTTGGGCACCAACTTCAGCTACTGATTAGTAAATTTAAAGTATAATACTAAAAACAGCTAAAGTTTGAACCTGCCCAAGTCAGAAAGTTGCTGGCAGCCACCATCTTAACACTTCCCCCTGGCATGAGGGCAAGCGGGGCTGACTGAAAATCCCAGTGACGGTAGGGACTGGCTTCTTTCCATCCAGATCAGACTGCAGCTCTAGCATAAGCCCCAGGCCCACCTCTAGCAGAGAGGAAGCTGGGAGGACCTGTGCCAGCCTCTCCGGGAAAATACAGGCCACACCGTGGAGGCCGGAGATCATCCTACTCTGGCGGCATAAGCCGCCTCAGGAGTGTTCTGTGGCTGGAGTTGGAAGCTCCATTTCCCAAAACAGGGGAGGAAGAGACAGCTGGCCACCAATTTCAGCTACTGATTAGTAAATTTGATTGGCTAAAGCATAACCCTAAGTACAGCTAAAGTTTGAACCTGTCCAAGTCAGGAGGAGGCCAGTAGCCGCCATTTTTACTCCACCCCCAGCATGAGGGGAAGTGGGGCTGATTGAAAATCACAGTGACGGTAGAGACTGGTTTCTTTCACCCAAATTGGCCTGCAGCCCTAACCTAGGCTTCAGCCCACCTCTAGCAGGGAGGAAGCTGGCAGGCCCTGCACCAGCCTCTCCAGGTAATTGCAGGTACATTCAGCTGGCACAGACTGAATAGTAGGAAGTCTACCGGGGCAGCTGCTGTCATCTTGGACCTGCACTGCATAGACTGCTGCCCACAGCTCCATCCCGGCCACAGGCAGTGGAGAAAGGGGCATGAGGCTTCATCAGTCTCTCCTGGCAACTACAGTCTAAGCCTGCACGACCTGGATCATTACACACGGCTGTGGCTCTGTCCCTACCCCTGGCAAAGGAGAAAGCTGAGAGAAGGTTCATCGGTCCCTGGGGCAATGTGGGCAGCTTGAGTCTCCACAGCTTACAGCACCAACCACATCCCTGGCTCCTACTACACAAATAGCAAGGGAGAAAGGGCAAGAAAGCCCTAAACTAAAGAGAGAAACTACACACAGAATAAATACTCTAGTAAGCCAGATGCCAAAATGCCAGCAAAAAATTACAATCCAGGGAACCAGCTGTGGCTCAATTGGTTGGGCTCTGGTTTACCACATGGGAAGCCCAGGGTTCGGTTCCCGGGGCCTCCTGGAGAAGGCAAGCTGCTGCGCGGTGAGCTGACTCAGCAGGATGGCGCAGCAGGGGGAGACAAGCAGACACAGAAAAACGCAAAGCAAATGAACACAGCAAGCACAAGCAACAAGTGGGGGATATATAAATAAATAAAAATAAATCTTTAAAAAAAAATTACAATCCACACAAAGAAACAGGAAGATATGGCCTAGAGTTAAAGGAACAAGATAAGCCTCCAGATGACACAAAGGAGTTGAGACCACTAATCATAGATGTTCAAACAAATCTCCTTAATAAATTCAATGAGATGGCTAAAGAAATTAAGGATATTAAGAAGACATTGGGGTGGTGGATGTGGCTCAAATGGTTGGGCATCTGTCTCCCATATGGAGGGAACTGGGTTCGATTCCCGGGATCTCCAGTAAAATAAAGAAAAATATAGAAGATGTGTGGGCCACCAGGCTCCGTGAGCAGGCGTGCCATCAGGCCCCTCGCATGGGTGAGCCCCAGGCGTCGCCGAGCCACACAGCAAGATGACAACCTAACAGGAGAGTGACAAAAGGGAGAGCCAAAACGAGACGCACAGATAAACCAGGAACTAAGGTGGCGCAGGTGGCAGAATGCCTCTCTCCCACATCGGAGGTTCCCAGGATCGAATCCCAGTGAACACAGGAGAAGGATGAGAAGAAAGGGCAGGAAACAGACACAGAGAATTGCCCAGCAAATGGACACAAAACAGCAAAAACGGGGTGGGGGGTGGTAAAATGGATAAAAGTAAATAAATCTTAAAAAAAAAAAAAAGACACTGGATGAGCACAAAGAAGTATTTGGAAGCATACATAGAAAAATAGCAGATCTTATGGAAATGAAAGATGCAATAAATGAAATTAAAAATACACTGGAATCATATAATAGCAGATATGAGGAGGCAGAAGAAAGGATTGGTGGAAATGGCCTCTGAAAGTAAACAAACCAAAGAACAGCTGAAGAAAAGAATAGAAAAAAATTTTAACACGGTCTTAGGGAACTAAACAATGGCAAGAGACGTGCAAACAAACGAGTGTCCCAGAAGAAGAGAAGGGAAAAGGGGGAGAAGGAATATTTGAAGAAATAATGGTAGAAAATTTCCCAACCCTATTGAAGGACATAGATATCCCTGGTCCAAGGAGCACAACGTACTCCCATCCAAATAAATCTGAATAGACCAACTCCGAGACACATACTAATCAGAATGACAATGCCAAAGACAAAGAGAGAATTCTGAGAGCAGTAAGATAAAAGCAATGCATAACATATAAAGGATACCAATTAAGATTAAGTGCCAATTTTTCATCAGAAACCATGGAGGCAAGAAGACAGTGGTATGATATATTTAAGATACTGCAAGAGAAGAACTTCCAGCCAAGAATCTTATATCCAGCAAGACTGTCTTTCAAAAATGAGGGCAAGTTTAGAGTATTCACAGATAAACAGAAACTGAGATAGTCTGTAACCAAGAGGCCAGCTTTGCAGGAAATACTAAAGGCTGTGCTACATCCTGAAAAGAAAAAACAGGAGAGAGGCCTGGAAGAGAGTCTAGAAATGAAGATTATATCAATAAAAGTAACTAAAAGTATCAAAAGAGTGGTGAAAAAATATATGACAGATAAAACCCAAATATTCAGGAATAAACTTGACCAACGATGTAAAGCACTTGTATTCAGAAAACTACAACTCATTGTTAAAAGAAATCAAAAAAGACCTAAATAATTGGTCTTTAGGTCCATGCTTACGGGCTGGAAGACTAAATATCATTAAGATGTCAATTCTGCTCATATTGATATATAGATTCAATACAATCCCGAGGAAATTTTACCAGAATTTTTTAAACAAGTGGAAAACACAATTATCAAACTTATTTGGAAGGGTAAGGGGTCCTGATAAAGGAAAAGCAAAGTTGGAGGACTCTCATTTCCAGACTTCAAATCATATTACCTAACTACAGTGGTAAAAACAGCATGGTACTGGCATAGAGACAATATGGTACTGACATAGACCAATGGAACCGAATTAATGGTTCAGAAACAGACCCTCACATCCATGGTCAAGTGATTGTTGGCTAGCCTGTCAAACCCACCCAGCTCAGGCAGAGCAGTCCATTCAACAAATGGTGCTGAAAGAACTGGATATCCATAGCCAAAAGAAAGAAAGAGGACCCATAACTCACACCTTATTAAAAAATTAACTCAAAATGGATGAAAAACGTAAATATATAAGCAAGAACCACAAAGCTTCTAGAAGAAAATGTAGGAAAATATCTTCAAGATCTGGTAGTAGGTGGTGGATTCTTAAAGAAGATAAGAGGAGGACTGAGATAGAATACTGATGTTTACGTATGCAGAAGTTTTACGTAACTTTACTATAAAAGTGTGGAAATGTACAGAGTTGATGGTAACACATTACAGTGAGTAACAGCTGGTTTCTAAATGGGAATGTGGCTGAAAATAGTCTAAGGATGTAAATAGCAATTGACAAAAAGCTAGAGAATAATCTAAGGAATGAATAGCACAGTAAACCCAGAGGTGGATTAGAACTGTGGTTGATGGTACAGATGCAAGAGTGTCCTTTGTGAGCTAGAGCAGATGTACATCACTATTGCAAGGTGGTGGGAATGTGGAGAAGCATGGGAAAAATACAACTGGAGTGACCTATGGACTGTGGTTAACAGTAATAATGTAATATTCATGCATCTATGCCAAAGATGTACTGTGTTGATAATGGGGGAGTATGGAAAAAGTGTGCCAAATGTATGCTGTGGACTTGTTAATAATCTGTGGATATTATCTCATAATCTATAACAAATGTTCCACCATGGTGTGGTGTGTTGCTAGAGGAATGTTGTTTAGGAATTCTACATATGTGCATGATTGTTTTGTTAAGTTTACAACTTCTGTCATAAAATATATATTTAAAAAATAATAATAGGATGGGTTCGGGGGAAAATACACAAAATGTAAGATAAGAACTATAGTTAGTAGTAAGGTTTTGACAATATTCTTTCATAATTTGTAACAAATATCTCAAAATGCAAGGTGTTGGTAGAGGGTTGATGTATGGGACCCCTGTAGGATGTTATGCATGTTTGCTTTGTAAGTTCACAACTTTTACTATACACTTATTATTTATGTATGTTTATATAAAAATGATATAATAATAATAATAGGGTGGGTTGAGGGAAGAATACTTTGGTTAGTAGTAATATTTTGAGGATATTCTTTAATCATTAGTTAAAAACGTTTCACAACAATGCAAGGTATTGGTGGTGAGAGTCCTGTATGATGTTATGTATGTTTGTTTTGTAAGATCACAACTCTTACTATACACTTATTGTTTATGGATGTTTATGTATGAGTGATATACTTCAATAAATTTTTCAAAAAATAGAAAAAGGAACCAAATGTAAATTCAGACTTGAAAGACAGTAACTGAAATGAAAAATTCACTAGAGAGGCTAAAAAGCAGATTTGAGCTAGCAGAAGAATCAATAAACCTGGAGATTCAATCCAGATTATCCAAACTGAAGAAAAGAGAGAAATGAATAAAGTTTCAAACACCAAAATCAGAAATTGTAATAGAACCCAACTCCATTCTTCCCATTTAACCCCACATCTGGACAGCCCTCATATAAGTAATGAACTTTTTCTCAAATTCTCTTGGTATAAGCAGGGAATCAAACAGATATTTGTACACCAAAGTTCATGGCAGCATTATTCACTATTAAGAAAAGAAAGAAGAAACCCAAGTGTCCTATTAACTGATAAATGGGAGAAATAAAAGGTGGTGTGTGTATATATATATATTATTCAGCCACAAAAGGAATGAAATTCTGATACAGCAACAACATGGATGAACCTTGAAGATATCATGTTGAGTGAAATAAGCCAGATAAAATAGGACAAGTATATATGATCTCACTAATATGAGATCATATTATCATAGAGCCAGACTCTAGAATATAGGTTACCAGAGGATGGGGTGGGGATAAGGAATAAGGAGTTAATGCTTAAATTGTACAGTTTCTATTTGGGTTAATCAAGGTCTGGTAATGAATGGTAGTGATGGTAGCACACATTGTGAACATAATTAACAGCACTGGGTTATATATTTGAAAGGAATTAAAAGGGGGAATTTTAGGTTGTGTATGTTATGAGAATAAAATTTTTTAAAAAGCACAGGACAACAACACAGTGAACCCTATTGTAAACAATGGACTATAGTTAATAGTACAGTTATAAAAATGTTCTTTCATGAACTGTAACAAATGTACCACAGTAATACAAAGTGTTAACAATAGGGTGGTATATGGGAACTCTGTATTTTATACATATTTCTGTAAACCTGCAACTTCTCTAATTAAAAAAAAAAATTCTCTTGGTATATTAGTGTCATCATCCCAGACATTGTACCTATTTATTATGAGGGGTTCCATTGCACTTACACGTGGTGATGACAAAACAGGAATGAAAGAGGGAACATTTCTTCAGCCTTACAGAAAGTAAGAGGATTATAAGGGAATATCATGAAAAACTTTATGCCAAATAATTGGATATTTAGATGGAAATGGACAAGCTCCTAGAAAGACATAAATTACTGAAAATGACTCAAGAAGAAGAAGAAACTCTGACTAGACATAAGGTAAGTAAAGAAATTGAGTTAGTAATTTTAAAACTTCCTATAAACAAAAGCACATGAGAAGAGTACTTGATACTAAAGTCAGACAAAGACATCACAAGAAAAGAAAACTTTAGGGGCGCGGATGCCTTTTTAAAACCTGTATGGTCCCTCACTACAGCTGTGTAATCTAACTCTAACCTACTTTTCCAGTCTTATCTCTCTCTCACTAAAAGGACTTGCAAGTTTTCTCAGTATCACTCCTAGTGAATTCCTGACTTAAAAATAAACTAGGATAGCAATGATAACTCTGGAAAAAAAAAAAAACATCAAAAATAACCTGAGGATTCTGAAGAGTAACCAAAGGTAGGTAAGCTTTTTGAAGAAGCAGAAATTTGGAGGAAGTGACTGACACTGGGATGAGTTTCACATTTTTATTTATTTGTTGGTTTTTTTGTGTGGGGAAACAGCTATGCCCCAGGAGCAGGCCACAATCACAGGACTGCTACAGTGCAGGTGGCTAAAACTTCAATAGAAATCCTACAGGCTAGAAAAAAGGAAAAGAGCCTGGGAAGTCACAGCTGGCTGCCAGGGCAATCTAGAAGGGTAGGGAATTGGAAAAAGGGAGCCTTTAATTCCTATGAACATTGCACAAGGCAGGCTGATACCCTAACTGTGCACATACGCAGGACAGACTTGAAGCAGCATCAAAAAAGCTTAAAAATTTTAATTGAGATTTGTGCCATTTCTTACAGAAGACAAAACTTACAGTCTGGACCTAATAGAGTCTGAGGCTAATTGCCAACTAAAACAAAAATATAGACATCCTTCAGAGGGATTTAACAGAACATGGACTCTACAAAAGATAATATTAACTATGTCCAAAACACAATCCAAAGTTATGTGACAAAGAACCCAGAAAATGTGACCCATTCTAAAGTGAAAAGAAAATTAACACATGCCAATCTCAAAATGACTCATGTTAGATATATCAGATAAGAATTTTAAACCAGACATGATGACTATGCTCATTTACATAAAAGAAAAGACACTCAAAATGACTGATGAGAAGAAAACTCAACAGAAATAAAAATTTATTTTAAAAAAATGGAAATTTTAAAACAGAAAAGTACAATTTCTGAAATTAAAAACTCAGTGAATGGACTTAATAGCAAAACACAGATAATAGAGTGTGGCAGTTTGATATTATTTATGAATTCCAAAAAGATATATTGACTATGTTTGTAAACTGGTCTGTTCCTCTGGATGTGATACCCTTTGATTGTATTAGATTTACCTGAGATGTATTTGATTAAATTATGTTAAGATTAGGGTTTTAATTCAACTACATCAGTAGGTTGTACAAGGTTGAGTCCCCACCCCCCTTGATGTGCTGATAAAACAGACTCTCACACAGAAGACGACACACAGAGAAGATACACATAAGATCCTGCGGCCCCAGGGAGAGAGATGAGCCTGATAGTTTACAGGTGACCTTGTGAAGAGCAGCTGAGCCCGGAAAGAAATGAGCCCCAGGGAGAGAGACAAGCCTTATGCCAGCCTACAGCTGACATCAGAAGAAGTTGGGACCATGGAGCCTTAAGAGGAAGAAGGAAGGCTGAACCCTCACAGACATCTCCCACCATCCTGCTTCAACATGTGGCAAATGACTTTGAGTAAGAAAGTACCTCTTATAGTACCTTGAGTTGGACTCTTTTGGGCCTTGTGACTGTAAGCTTCTACCCCAAATAAATACCCTTTATAAAAGCCAACAGATTTCTGGTACTTTGCATCAGCACCCCTTTGGCTAACTAACACAAAGAATAAAGAGTCAGGGAGCCTAAGCTATATCAACAGAAATTATCCAGCCTGAAAAAGAGAGAAAAAAGACTGAAAAAAAAGAGGATCATAGCTTTATGGAACTAAGGGACAATAAGAAAAAGTTAAGCATAAGAGTAACTGAAGTCCCTGAAGAAAAGGAGGAAAGAGAATGGGTAAAAGAAAAAAATAAAAGTAAAGAAATACTGACTAAAAACATCCCAAATTTGGTGAGAGACATAAATATATAGATTCAAGGAGCTCAACCAACCACAAACAGGAAAAATTTAAAGAAAACCACATCTAGATTTATAATCAGATTGCTGAAATCCAAAGAAAAGAGAAAATCTAAAGCAGCCAAAGGAAAATGACACACTACATAAAGGGGAACATTTTGAATGGCAGAAGATTTCTTATCAGAAACCATAGAAGCCAAAGAAAGTGGAACAGCATCTTCAAAGGACTAAAAGAAAAAATAAAACTGTCAACCCTGAATTCTATATCCAGCAAAAACATCCTTCAGGAACGAAGGCAAAATAAAGACATTTTTAGGATAAAAAAGAGGCAAGAAAATCTTTCACTAGCAGAAATGCACTACAAGAAACACTAAAGGAAATTATTCAGGTTGAAAGAAAATGATACCAGATGGAAAACTTCAAGAATCTATGTAGAGCATTGGAAATATTTGGTGTATGTAAATTATACCTCAATAAAGTAATAATAAAGATGAATGAAAATTATTTCAACCCTGGGACCCAGATGATTAAACTAACAATCAAGAATGGGAATAGACTCTAGTCAATTTCAGAAGTACAAGCCTAAAAAACTTTTATATATTCCTTCTTAAGAAGTTACTAAAGAATGAAAAAGTCATGTAAGATGTTCGTTTCAGCATCACATACACTAAAATTGGAATGATACAGAAAATATTAGCATGGCCCCTGCACAAGGATGACACCCAAATTCGTAAAGCGTTCCTAATTTTTACACTATAGACCACAGTTGGTGGTAAATAGTCTGATGATGTTCTTATAATCTGTAACAAATGTTCCATAACAACATAATGTGTTGGAGGGATGTTGTGTTGGAATTCTGCACATTGTACATGATTGTTTTGTAAGTTCACAACTTCTCTAATAAAAATAAATTAATTAAATTAAATATATATAATAAGCTACTAAAGGATGTGCTCCACCAAAACGATAAGAGTCAACTAAGAAAGAGGGTAGTATGGGATGCAAGAAGGAGAAGACATAGTACAAAAGAAGTGCAAAGGTAATTTCCAAATTGTGCATCAGGCACAGAAGGCAAACAGTCTAGATTAGAGCAGTGTGTCAAGAGATAGATTGCTATCATCAAGAGCTCCATTACCAAAGTATTGGTACTTTTAATCCAAGAAAGAATGCCTGAAGGGGACTGGCCTGCTTCTTGTTCTTGGCTTATCTTGATCCCAAACTGATGAAATTCCTAGTCTCCCCTTTAGTAACTTGCCTCAGCTGAGGAAACTCATTTCACCACAAAGAAATGTTCTGCTTTGATCAACTCCTGAACTTGTGAGTTAATTACAGGACAGATCATAGTATGCTACCATTTATGTAACAAAAGAAGGAAAATAAGAATTTACACACACACATACACACTCTCACACATTTGTGAAAAAAAGTTACACACAAACAGTGAATTAGAAACTAGTGAGATTGGTTATCTAAAGGGGATAGGTGGGAACAGGGTAAAAAGGAGACAAGTGAAAAGTGAGTAAAAGACATGGATATAACACCTCACAGCATGCCTTCACACCCCTTTTTATATTTTCTGCTTTTTGGAGCCATGTTCATGTTTCAAATACTCAAAAAAAAAAGCCATATAAAATAAGATAAACAGTAACTGAAATGCAAATAGAAACAAACAATTCTAAGTATATTTAAAATGAAATATGTAACATACTAAGGGATCGGGGTAGAACTAACCCAAGTAACTCTTGCACATAGTATTTAACCAAATTCTCAAGCTAAAGACAAAAAAAAAGTGTAAATCAAGATTAAATTTCAGCTAGTAGGTTTGATTTTCACAGACGTATAGTTTAGCAATTCTAAAACTACTTTCTGTTGCCACATGTTGAAGCAAGATGGTGGTCAATCTCTGGCTGGTCTCTGTCTTCCCTTCTGGGCTTCCTTCTCCTCTTCTTCTTTCTCCTGGCATAGGGCTCATTTCTTTCCAGATCTATATCAGTCTCAGCTGTTCTGCTTTCTTCCCAAGGTCAGCTGCAAACTACCAGGCAAATGGTTCACCTCTCCCTGGGGCCCTGGCCTCTAGAGGCTTCTCCTTTCTGTCACATGGCAGGATCAAAAATGACAGACCTCTATCTTCCGTGTGTGTCTGCGTATCCTTGTGAGTCTGTTTATACTGGACCCAGCAAGGGGGCAGGGACTCAACCTGAGTCATGCCTTAATGACATAGTCAAATCAAAGCCCTAAAGCAGGGGTTCTTAACTTTTTTTGCCAGTCAGGTGAATTGAATACTACTGTAATTTATTTATTGCATACATTCACAAGTAAAGGAAATGCTAGATTTCAGTTAGAAGTCAGAGAAAATACAGATAAGAAGTTGATTTTTTTTCAAAAATCTTTCCATGGACCCCTGTGGGGGGAAATCGTTCTCTGGACCCCTGGTTAAGAACCCCTGCCCTTAAGGGACCTTATCAAGTAATCTAATCAAAGGCCACTAGGTGATTTAATGCAATCAAGCCCAGAAGAATAGATTTACAAACATAATCTTTCTCTTTTGGGGTTTCATAAAATAATCTCAAACCACCACAACGTCTTTAAAGGAAAAACTAAAAAACTTGCAGGTTAAAGGAAACATGACAACTTGTATACAACTTGTGACGCAGAATTTCCTTTTCCCAAAAAGAACATGATTGGGAAACTTAAGGAAATTCAAATAAGTTCTATAAATTAGCTAATGATATTGAATCAGTGCTAATTTTCTGATTTTGATAATTGCACAATGGTTATAAAAGAGAATGGCTTCTTTTTGAGAGCGCCAACTTATTCTCAAACGGTCCATAAAAAAAAAAAAGAGAGAGAGAGAGATGGAAAGTAGGGAAGGATATTAGAGAAATGTGGTAAAATGTTAACTTTGGAGAATCTGGAGAAGAATAGAAAGTAATTCTTTGTACCATTCATACATCTTTTCTGAAGGTCTGAAATTATATGTTTTTACAAGGAATCCAAGTCTTTAGTTATAGAAGTAGATGTTCTATTGAATTGCATTTTTTCTCTTGCTAAAAAATATTCCCATCAACTAACAATATAACAATTAAAAAACACCCCATAACATGGAACACAATGACACACTAAATAAAAGAAAACTCGAATAATCATTTAAAGGATACGTGGGCCACAAGATCATTCCATCCTGTTTCATATGGGCCAAAACAGATTTATTAGCTGCAAACTCAAATAAAGTGATCTCAAATGAGAGTTATGTCAGTGAAAACACTGCCTCTCAACAGGTCAGAAGTGACTTTATTCACTTATATTTTAGAAAATAGTTTGAGGATTTAAAAGATTAAATGTCCTGAAAGGGACAACAGCCCAGTACTTTTTACAAACACAGCTGTTAGTAAAAGCTCTTGAGAAAAGAAAAGTTCTGGAATGGGAATCAGTTGTAAGAAGAGATAATAGTTACAATAAAATATTGAGAAAATTTTGGAATCGTTTATTATTAATCACTCCAATAGATGACTTGTTTTTAAACATTTGCCTCATCTTTAACATTCACTTAGTATATGCTGGGCCCCCTTCAGGCCCTGGGCAGAAGGCAATAATCAAGACCAACGGCATCCCCACTCTCACAGTACTTACAATCTAGGGGGAGGACACAGAAACAGAAAATAAACAAATAAGCAGATAAGGAGGCAGTGAAACAGAGTGATGAGAGGGACAAATGGAATGGGGAAAAAGAGGGCACTACTTTAGCTTTGAAGATTAGGAGAAGCCTTTACTAAGGAGCCAAGATCTGAATGATGAGAAGCCCATCGTGTAAAGGTCTCAGACCTTCTACGCAGAGGACATAAGTGCAGAGACAAAAAAGTAAGAACAACCTTAGCATGTTCAAAAAACTTTTTTAAAAATGCCTCAATAAGACTCTATGCACAGGAGATGATGTCAAAGAATCGTCAATTTTGTTTTTAATTTTGATGAGGTCCCATTTATCTATTTTTTTTCTTTGTTTGCTTGTGCTTTGGGTGTAAAGTCTAAGAAACCATTGCATAACACAAGGTTCTGAAGATGCTTCCCTGTGTTTTTTCCTAGGAGTTTTATGGTTCTTGATCTTTTAATTGGGTCTTTGTTCCATTTTGAGTTGATTTTTGTGTAATGTGTGAGGTAGGGGTCTTCCATTCTTTCGCAAACAGAGATCCAGTTTTCCCAGCATGATTTGTTGAAGAAACTATTCTTTCACAATTGAGTGGTCTTTGCCCCCTTGTCAGAAATCATTTGGCCATAAATACTTTTGCTGTTTTTTTCTGACTTTCTTCTTCGTGTGTTTTGTAAGTATTTAGTAGGCTTTTAAATTTGAGAATATTCTGAAGCCTAATTCTGAGAGGATTTATGTGTTTCTGCCAGCACCCTGGAGCAGTACCAACCCAGGATCACTACCAACCTAGGATCACTAAATTTCTGTGCTTGGGGTTTGGGTTAGCTAGACTAGTTGCATGTGTGCAAGCCTGTGTTTATGAATTTTCAGAGAAAACTGTCTTGAAACACCGCCCCCCCCCCCGCCATTTCCCAGAGTCTAGA
>PVKH010023206.1:0-13918 GCA_004027955.1 Chaetophractus vellerosus
AATGTCTAACACATCCAATTATTCTTAGTTTTTATTTCTATATATCCATTATACAAGTTATAGACATCCTCAAACTATCTTCATACTCAGAATCGGTAAAAACCTCAAACAGTGGTTCATTAGCGAAATACATAAACAAAACTGTCTAACTAGAGAAAGTTGCCCTCTCCCTTTTCTTTACTTGTTAAGTTATGAAGGTAAAAGAATATGCAATTAGAATGATCCACTAAGTGCTTTATTTGCCACCTGCCATTCTCCGAATGCCTGCTGATAAAAGTGAGTTTTTAACTTGCAGATTTTCCTTGATAGACTGGAATTAGGAAAGTTTCCTTCTAAAGTGAGTGCTCCAGCTGCCACATGGGGATAAATATAGAATCAATCAAATCAAAGTTTGGCGATATGGAAGGAAAAAATGCATTTGATCTATCCCAAAGATTTGTTATTTGCATAGAAATAAAATCATTAACTCATTTGTTTTTTAAATCCTCCAAAGCTTAATTATAGTTTATTTGTTATTTGACCTGATTGTCTCCCACCTCTGGATAGGAAGGCGGGTTTACCTGAGTTATTCTGATAATTCTGACTGCTGTGGGTAGAATTGCTCCTTAGACGAAATACAAGATGCTATGGGGCAGTGATATATCGCACAATTTCCTGGGCTATATAGTTAGACTCTGTATGAAGTCATCTGAATTTTAGCAGCCCTGGACAGAGCCATAAAAACTCATATTAGAGCAAGCAAAACGTTTCTGTCATTCAGCAGTTACAGTGTGTTTTGCTATTGGGGCAAGATTATGTCTACAAGGGTGCTGACTCTACTCCATCATTTTTAAAAAAATGATTGGCATACCGATTGCATCTGGATGATAAAACTCCAGGCTTTGAAATTTTTGGTAACTAAGAAACCACCTGTAAGAGGCAATTTGTTTAGCTTTCTAGATATCTTGACCATCTCAAGGCTTCTATAGGAAAGATGCTCTGGGTTGATTAGAGCCAACAAAATTAAGTTCAGATGTTAAATTGGATACAGATTAGGTTAAGTTTTCAATGGCACCGGACCTAGTGACTCAGGGTTATTTGGGCACTTGGCTACCTGCCCTGCTATTTCTCAGAAGATGCTGGCACTTTCTCTTCAAGATGATCACTGTTTCAGGAAGTAACCCTCTCTATACCTCCACTGTGTATAAGGGTGCGTGCATGCCCTCCTCTTCATTTGCCACGCCCAGATAAAACAGGCAGTAAGAAAATCTTTAAATTTATTCTTGGCATAGCTTCAAAAACCCTTAGCAAAAAATCATTTGAATGAACACATGATGTCACTTTTCAATTATTTTCTAAACCAGGCATCTAAGTGCCAGGAGAGAGGAAGTATTGTGGTGGTATTGCTTTTGTTGTAGTTTTCCTCCTAGCACAGGATCTGAGTGTTTTTTGCTTCCTTTATTTATGTGAGTAAGCAGTCCAGGTTAATTTTCTCAAAGAATGCTTAGATAGGGAAGGAAAGAAATAGAACTATGTGGTAGGAAATGAGAGAGGAGAAAGTAAATGGAAAA
Source organism: Chaetophractus vellerosus (assembly GCA_004027955.1). Taxonomy (NCBI): domain Eukaryota; kingdom Metazoa; phylum Chordata; class Mammalia; order Cingulata; family Chlamyphoridae; genus Chaetophractus; species Chaetophractus vellerosus. The sequence goes on from PVKH010023206.1 coordinate 1,551, forward strand.
GAAAGAAGAAAAATGTAGGCGTGTTTCAGATCACCAGTAATTTTATACACAGTGTAAAACCGTACTGAGGATATGATATGCCCTGTCACCAGGAAAGAAAACAACAATATATTTTCTTAGTCTGCAAGATATGTCACAGGATCTCAGAAAGCACTGATATCTAGTAGCATCTACATTTTAAATTTGCTTCATAAAGTTCAAGACCTGAAAGTTTGTGTAGTCGATCAATAATTCACTTCACTTCACAAAACCATTCTGCAATAATGACCCAGGAATTCACTCTTCTCTTCATGCAGAGGCTTTTAAACACGGACTACATTTTATGACCAATAACTAGTTAATCTTTGCAATAACCATATTCAGTTAAGCATCATTATTATCCCACATTATAAATAAAGTGATTGAGGATTTTTTTTAGTTGCTGAAGGTCAAACTGAAATCAGCAGCAAAAATGGGATGAGACATGGATGTGATTCCATGACTAAACCCTAACTCACAGTGTTGCTTAAGAACGGCCACTTTAAAAAAAAATTAGAGCTACAATGGCATCATGCTATTTTAGTAAACTGGGTGGGTCACCTCTGGTTAATAAGGAATCTCATCTAGAGCCTTCCTCCTTAATTCTAAACAGCACTGCAAAGTGAAATTATAGTTTTAATTTTAAAGAGTTTTAAAATTTAAAAATATCAGCTACAACAAACATGAGGTTATATATTTCAAACATATGGAAGTCGGGTTTAATTTCACCCTGTTCTTTAAAGTGTTGACTGGGTGCTGTGGAATTTCAGTGTGGAGAGATGCAAGGATCAATGCGAGATTATGACAGGGAAACAGGGATGTACAGTTGAAAGAAAGGAGAAAAGATGCCATGAGTTTCTTTCTAACCTTAAAAAAAACTGTATAAAAGTTTCCCTCACTGATGAAATGAGCTCTTTACATATAAATTATATTGTAATAACAGAGCTCCTGGGTGGAAAAGAGTTCCTTCTCCTGCTGACAAAAATTAAAATAATCACAGATGGCTAATGATCAAAAATACTGACTGACAGCTCTGAAGTATAAGACACAGAGAATATTCTCAGAGGAGTGAGAATGTTCTTGGAGTTTCTTAAGCCAACACTCAAAGTTGGTTTAATAAACCCACAGAGCTTTTTCCCATAGGATATTCATATATAGTGAGCTTTTATTCTATTTTGGAAAGTGCCATATATTCTCATAACACTTTGTCATGAAAGTTAATGGAATTCTTTGTTCTTATTGCTATATTAGTATTTTGGTATAAAATATGAGAATTCAGTAGGAATAGGAGGTTCCCTAAAGCTTCCTGAAATGGTACAGAAAATCTTTATAATTCAGGCATTGGGAATCCAGTCTTTTATTTAAAATTATTAGGTGGAAAAAGGGGACTCTTCCCAGTGGAATTAGCTAAGTCTTCATACAGATGCCAAACAATGCTAATAATTGTAAAAACTAAAAGTTATTGAGGTCTTGTTATGAGTCTAAAACTCTTCTAAGCATCTTACTGATTTATTTTATTTAATATTAACAAACAGCCTTATGAAATATATCATATCATTATTCAAATTTTTCAGATGAGGAAACAAAGTATAGAAATATTTAAAAACTTGGCTAAGGTCACACTACAGCTGCTGAATAGTAAAGCAGCCTCTTAAACTAGCTTCTAAGCCTGGTGCTTAATCCCAATATAGCTATTGCATTAATTGTACTATAGAGAGATACATTCGAGAGCTTCCATGATGAAACCAAAATAAAATGTCTCATTCTACCTCACTTTAGAAATACTTAAAGAGCCATTTCATCTCAATTACCTAATGAAACACATAAGGTATTACCATATCTAATAATGATTAAACTGTAACTTGTAGAGTTAAATATGTTTGTTTATTCATTTATTTGTGAATTCAAAAAACAATTTTTAAAGTTTCTATTGAGTTCTAGTTTTTGGAGATGCAAATATAGATAACACCATCTCTGTCCTTTTGATGCTTATATTCTATGTGAGAGATAGATATGCCAGGTATGTATCATACATTTTTGCACATGAATGTATATATGTCAAGAGCTACAGGTATTAAGTAAATAGAATTGATAACTCCATTCTACATGTCAGAGTTATCAAAGAAGGCATCACATAGACAAGATTTTGAAGGATGAATAGAACCTTTTAGAGAGTAGAAAGTTAAAAAGGTATATGACTGGAGCAGTTTTGTGTATGTAAATGTATGCTAACCATGTTTATTGAATAAATGTTCCTACATTATATATGACTTGGTAAATTATAAGCATAAGTACATTACTTGTTTTGTGAAAAAACACATTGTTTTGTTAATAAAACAATGTAGGATACTTTGAACAAGAATCCCCTTTAAAGCAATTTTTAAAAGGACCTTACAAACCAAAACATCTGGGTGGCAATAGCAGATATTTTGGAATATTTTGAAAAAATCTTTTTGGTGTTCTTAGCACTGGCTGAAAGAAAAACAAGTTAATAACTAGTTAAATGGTTGTTTTTTGAGATTCTGACAGAATTGCTTATAATGTGTGATTCTTCATTTGAATGTTACTTATTGCAACTAAAATATTTCCAATTCAACTCACTGTACTTCACAATACACTGAAATGAGTAAAAGTATTAAAAGCATGCCTGAGGCGACAGAAACTTTGAGGCTAATTTCCATTTCTTCAAGTATATTTGATGAATGATGTGACAAAGGAATTCTAATTAAGGTTGAAATTCTGAATACTAAATAAATTAGAAGTGCCACTACATTCATCTTCCACAGTGATAAAACTGCCACTTCTGCTTCTCTTTAGCCCAGCCCTTGACTTTTTGGGAAACCTTTTCCGTATATTTTCTTCCTCCATCACTTTTGCTGAGAGTACATCATGAGTATCCTACCTAGTTCTTAGTCAAGCCAACATCTAAAAAGACTGTCTTTCTCTTAATCGTCCATATCGAAAGCAAACATTTTATTCTCACATTTAACCTCAAAAATTATTTTACTCCTAACATGACAATTCCTAGTTCTTCTTACATGACAGTATCTAATGGCAAACTTATAAAACAAAATCAGAACAATCTCAATACAAGTTAGCTAATTTAATATTTTCATTATTTCTATTACTATTAATACATTATTGTTGTTGTTGTTATGAGTCAACAGAAAAGGTGCAAATTGCTTCATCCCTGTCTAGCTGAGTAATCTCAGGCAAGTTACTTAGTACTGATGTGACCCCAGCAGCTTGATTTTGAACCACTCCTACCACTCCTGGAAGAAAAGCTATTGGCCCTAATGTTTGGATTGAATTTCATTTACTTTATTTTGAATACTTGTATCAAAAATGAGACTGTCTTTATTTTCTATTTTAATCTACTTTGATTGGGTTCTAATTACTAAAGTTATATCATCTCCATAAAATCAATTAAAAAGTTTACATTTTTCTTGTCTGAAATAATTGCAATGATCTGTTATTTAAGGCTAAATAGAACTTAATTCGCAATCCATCTAATCCTGTTGCCCTTCACCAATTTTTACTGTGGCAATTATCCATTCAGATTTTAAACTTCTTGTTAGGTCAATACTGAAAATGTGTATTTAAGTGGAAAATCATACCTTCCTCATTGTTTTCAAATTGCCATAGGTTTATATGTAATATCCAAACACTTTTAAGTTCTTCTATACTAAAGTTGTTTCCTTTTACATTCCCAAATTCATGTTTTTCTTCTTTTCATTTTCTTTAACCAGAATCAAGAGGTTGTGTCTATTTTATTGTTCTTTTAGGAATAACCATCCTTTGAATTCACTCATTATTTCTGTTTTATTTATTTATTTAACAAACACTTATTTATATATAGCATTTACCCTATGCTTAGAACTGTTCTAGGCACTTTACAAATGTTAATTTCTAAAGTTCTTTATGACAGTCCTATGGGATGATATTATTATCCCCATTTTTTAGGTAAAGAAACTGAGGCACCAAATTCCTTTGTTCTTCTCATCTAGTTTCTCACTTTACCACTAATGATTTTCATTCAGATCAACATCTAGGTGCTTTCAGCTTTGAGATAGTTCTACTTGTACCTTTGTAAGTTTGCAAATTACTAATTCCACTCCACTCTCCTCAGTGGCCATCTTTTCCTTCAATTCATTGTTTTTATTTCTTCTCTTTCTGGTTTTTTTTTTTTTTTTTGGTTTAAAAATCTGCCTGTGCTGAGCAGGTATAGCTCAGTGCCTGCTCCACAAGTATGAGGTCCCAGGTTCAATTCTCAGTACCTCCTAAATAATAATAATAAAAAAAACCAGCTTGTATGTCCAGAATACTGGATGTAGGTTTTATGTATTTTGGGGTGCTCAGCTTCTCTTACCTGTCCAAGTTTTTCTCTATCTTCTCCAGTTGACTGTCTGTGATGATTTATCTTACTTTCAGGTTGCTAAGCTCCTTCAGTGAACTTGTTGTTGCTTTTGATATTGTGGTTGTTGTTGGTGTCTGAAGCTTAGTCCTGCCAATTGGGGATATCTCAAGTGGGAACATCACTCAGATAATGGAAGAAGATGAGTTCCCAGTCCCTTTAATAGCTGTCTATCTTTCTTGATCTGTACCACACTCTGGAAGAAACCCACCAGCTCCCTATGTTCCTTCTGTTATCCTCATCTTGAAAAGAGGAAGCCACAGGCACAACTTAAGTCCCTGCTCAGTTTCTTGAATTCCTAGCAACCTAGAATTTGCATGCAGGGCCAATATCATACATTCAGGGTATGTGTTTGTGAGTGTATGTTTCAATTCATTGTTTTTATATGAGAGAAGGGGAAAGTGAAATATATGGGTTTGATGTTTCTCAAATCTCTTCCAGTATCCCCAATATTTATATCCTTAACATTGGAGCGAACCCTCAGCCACTGTCAGTCTTTAGATTCTCCACTAATTCTAATAAGTGAGCACTGCACACACCCCACACCCACAAAAGAGATTCTTGCATAAGTAGGGAGATCACACATCTCAGATTGCTCCAGGTAATTAATATTTACATATTTTTTCCTTGGTAAAGTTAATTCCTTTTAACTTTCAAAAATATCCTATTCTAGACAGTAAATTATTTGGTCACTTAGCTAGAACACTTAAATTACCTGCAGCCACAACTACAAGTAAGCCACCTGGCTCAGTAGTGATGGATAATCATATATGGAATTAGAGGAGATGCATCCAAAAAAAGGCTGCTGTATTTCCAGAATCCCTTTTCTCTTTTCAATAAATCTTAAAAGAGAACACATTTAATAAAAGTAATATTTGTAATCTTAAAAGAGTTCAGAATCCCATAATAACAACAAAAACTGGAAAGTGATATAAGAAGTGGTAGGAAATATAAGTTTACTAATTTCCTTCTGCTGCACAAGAGGGAAATAATAAAAATTTGACCATTTATCATATTGATAATTAGAGTTATATAACATAGAGTATGATTTTAAACTTAATGGAATTAGAAACAAGATAAAAATATTCAATTTTCTGCATAGAAATTTCATGATAACATAGGTTTTTTAGAATATATTAGTAGTCCCTGCATTGGACTACTACTTAATAGAAGTGAGACAGCATATGATCTGCCCGACTAGTAAAAGGCAAAACAGGTTTGACTTTTTCTTCTTTTTTCATCATGCCCCTCCCAATTCTGGCAAATGAATATCATATTCCTTGCGTGGTATTTTTACTTAACATTGACTATAAATAAGGAAGTCACATTACAGCAAAAGAAGAGAAGCAAGAAATACAAAGATAGGGGCCAGCTGTAGCCCAGTTGGTAGGGCGCCAGTTTACCACATGGGAGGCCCTGGGTTCAGTCCCTGGGGCCTCCTTGAATGGGCGGACCGCCTCAAGAAGGCAAGCCAACATGGGCGGGGCACTCCTCCATGGGCAAAGGCATGCCGCCATGGGCAAAAAGGCAAGCCCCCTCAGGCAAGGGCAAGGCTCTGCAGGCAAGGGCAAGCCCCGCAAGCAAGGGCGAGCCCCCACAAGCAGGTGGGCCACCTCGCCGGTGAGCTTACTCAGCAGGTCGCCCCAGCGGGGGGAGACAAGCAGACACAGAGGAACGCAAAGAAAAATGAACACAGCAAGAACAAGTGGGGGTGGGGTGGGGATGTATAATAAATAAAAAAATAAATCTTTAAAAAAAAATAGAAAGATAAATGAATAGCCACAGTAGCAAAATAGGTTTTACAAAAGAGGGAAATAAATTTCCAGCATTTAAAGTCACTAATATTTTGGATCACAGCAACTGAAACTATAACTTAACCAGTTCAGCGTAAATGTCTTTGTGCTGTTAAAAATTTGTTAATTGGATTATTTTATATGGCAGGTGTCTTCATGAGAATAAGGGTTTAAATGCAAAGTCAAAAAGAATGTTTTGCTAGATTTGTCAGTTATACCAAAATGGAAATAGCCTTGTTTGCAATCATCTTGGAAGGATCTACCAAAGGGAAAAAGGTAGCCCTGATCTTCCTATAGCACTTTGTTTTAAGGATGAAGATTTGGCACAAAATGAGTCAATCCATAGGCAAGTCAGTTGCCTGACATTAAACATTCTGAGGATAGTGTTTAGCTAAGTCAATCAGAATACCTGTTTCATGAATAAGGAAAGTAGAAGCCCATAGATAGTGAGAAGAGAAGCAGAAATAGGAAAATAACATGTAACAAGATTTTTGAGACATGACAAGTAAAGATGTAACAAATTTCTTTCCCTTTAGATATATAAATGTTGGACCCCTAAAGCATAGAGTCCTAAGTTTCTGAGATCCCAGGTTTGCTTGAATGCTGAATGACAATCACTAGGTCTCTCTCTACTTTGATTCTTATCTTTCTTTCTACCTGATTATTTTATCCTGAATTAGTAATGTTCCTTCATTACTTGAAGAAATTGGTCTTGTTTCTTCCAATTTAAATTAAAACAGATAGAAAGAGAAGAAGAAACAAGGAAGCATAAAAATGTAAATTAAAATGTAATGAAGTTAAGAGGAAACATATGAAATATGATGACAATAAATGTAAATGGGTTAGCCACGTATATCAAATGGCAAAAAATTATAGATCTAGTCAAAATACATCATACAATTATGCTGTCACCAAAAAACAAAAAGTAAAATGTTGTGGGAACATTTAAAATAAAAGCATAAGAATGTAATGTATATATAAGAAAGAAAAAAATCTCAATACTAAAATTAGGCCAGAAAAATTCAAAGCAAAAATAAATCAAATATGCTAAAATGAGTAATTTCAAATGACAAGGTATAATACACAATGGAATGAAATTAAAATCGGTCTTTATATTCTGAATACGATAGCATTAAAATATATAAATATAATTATTAAGCAATTAAAATAAACTATATAAAGATGTCTACATTATATTGACTGTAATTATCAAGCAGCTATATATTATAAAGCAAATATAACTTACCGTTCCATTAACAGTAGAACATCCAAAGTTTTACGCACTTGGACTAAAAAGAAATGCTAAATAAATCTTCTACAGTTAAAATGGTACAAATAATATTTTCTAACCACTGGCCACAATTGTTTCACATAAGAATGAAATAATATACCTTGATTGAATAACTTATTATATAATAGAATTTAAAATATGAATATGAACAAATCTGTACCAACTTGAAAATTAAAATCTTTTCTCTCAAACAAATTTTGGTTCAAAGAAAATAATGTAAACATAATTTTATAGATTTTATATGTTGATTAAAAATGACAATGAGGATATTTGTCATCAAAATATATATGTTGTGGGCAAAACTATTCTCAGAGATAAAATAATAACTAAATTACTTTGTAAAGCCAAAATAAATAAAATTCATAAAATAACCATTCAGCACAAGCAATCAGGAAAGAATTTTTTAAAAAGAGAGAGAATTAGGAGAAATTAATAACTTAAATGCAGAAACGTAGTAATTAGAAAATAAGATTGATAAAGAAATTTTTTTAAAAACCAAACAAATGTTAGTCTAATCAAATAAAAAGAGTAAAACATAATTACTTATAAGTAAGAATGGGAAAATGGATAGACCAATAGAAATGAGAGCACTTAAGATTTAAGATAATATGTACCAATCAGGACTATTTGAAAATGGATGAGGAAATTGATGGCATTCTGAGAATATATAATTATTAAAAGTGGTTAGAAAAGCAGAAAATATGAACAGACCATGAAAAATATGAGCCATGGAGAAGAAAGAATTACCAAAGATTCATGAAAAGGCACAGGCCCTAGTTGGTTTCATGAGTGACTCAGGCTGTAAATGAATAAATAAATGATATGCTTGCCTAAAAACTGTTCTAAAACATAGGAAACCATGGATTGCTTCCTAAATTCATTTATTGAACTGGTAAGCATAATTATAGTCCTAAAACTTGATTAATAGCATGCAATAATAAAGAAATAGCTACAAGACAACCTGTTGTGAATATGATGTTTTTTTAAAATTTTCTAAAATTCTATCTTCCATTAGCAGTTTATAATCTTAAAAGAGCTGTGACCATAACTATCTTGCTCCAGTCAAACTGTGAAAGTGGCAGTTCATACAGAAAGCAAAATCCTGATCTTTAGCTCAACGCATGAGACTCATCATATAATAATAATACCAGATACTGAGAGAGGTGATATGCAGACCCACACGGATAGTTTCAAATTCATTTTCCAGGAATGCAGTGTAGCCAAAAACTGTGTCAAGAGAAAGTTAGCAGTAACAAGACAATTGGCATGAGGGTGTAAGGAATTGACTACAACTGTTTTTGAGGAAAGTCTCAGGGAGTTCATAAATGTCTCAGAGGCAGAACTGCACTCCACACAAGGACAAGTTTTGTAAAACAGTTTACACTCCCCCAAATCAAAGAGCAAACTTCTCTGTATACAATGTTGTTAGGTACATTGGGCAGCAATTGGCTCTTTGAGGACTGCTCACGCACATGCAGACAGTAATCTCAATGAGTAGAATACTTTTGAATGTACAAAGAAGGAACAATGAAAAGTTTTCATTCAAAGAGGAATGAAGCATTTCCAATTACTCTTAACCAAATTTCAAAACAATCCATGTATTTCTCCCTCTGTATTTCTTTCCTTTTCTCTCTGGGTAAGTGTGCGTAAGAGAGTTGGGGGTATGAATGAAGGCTTAGCAGAAAAAAAACATTTCCCTATAAACCCATTGCCTAGTTCTTTATTTTGTTGCTGGAGAGAGAAAGAGAGAGAGAGAGAGAGAGAGAAGACCTTTACAGGATAGTCGAACTGCTTATAGAATTTGGAGTCCTATGCATCTTCACAGAATCAAGAAAGGTCCTAGTAGTCTATATTTAAGGAATTTCACACCTTTGCTCAAAGTTTCAGGACTACAGTTTTGTATGAAATACTACTTTGACACTTGACTTGGAAAATATTGGAATGTATATAAATATGAAACCTTTGAGACTTCATCATCTGGAACCAATATTTGAAGTGCTTTCCACATGAAGTAGAAAAAAATAAATAGAATCCACATGAATTCATAAATTGTAAACCAAAAAATTAAAATAGACTAAGAATTTATTTACTGCCTCCAGTTGTACCTAGGTAGTCCATTAAAATCTATTCTCTTTGTTCTAGTTTTTGTACTAACCATTAAATAAAAGTGACTCAGGTTTTAAGGTATAGAGGTAGCACTTGACTTTTGCTTCCTGGCATTATTTATGATCAGACTGTTTCCCTACTCCACTATAACTCCCCTCCCAATTCATCCAACACACAAGTATATCAAAAGCCTCCTAAATGCCAATTGTGCTAGATTTGGGGGAACCAATAGTGAGTATTTCTAGACAATAGCCCACACCTTTCAGGGATTAAAAATTAGTTGATTGAACAGGCATTAATCAATTACCCTCACAATTATACAAAACATAAAATAAGAAAGAGTGTTAATGGTCTTATCACAGTAAATGTTAGTGGAAATTGACCTATAAAGGAGTCATGGCAGGCTTTCTAACAGTGGTGATTATTATGCTGAAACTACTGCATAAATCTCATTATTCCTATTTCTTTATACAGAGTATATTAGAGGCAGGTCAAAACATAAGCCAGATGTTGTCACCCTTGTTATAAAAGAGGGAAATTATATGAATGAAGTTAAAAACATATCAGCTGTATCAGGAGTAATAGGTGAGCTTGAAAATGTAAAACACACATGGGTCACAAAATCATCACTTGTCTGGATAATAGTGGGGAGAAAAGGATAAAAGAGTCCTTGCTGCTGTCCCTCCCTCAATAGTCCTCAGAGCAATTCTCTCTGCTCATTTCAATGACTTTCCCAACAGTCTTCATTCTTGAATCTGATTTTGAAGACATATATGGGGTGTATTTAACTTTGTACCTTGCTCTCATTCAGGAGTGTAAACAATGCAAAAATTTTTGAGAGATTGTTAGAACATGCGTTAGAATCTGCTCTTACTCTTTCTTTAATTTCCATGAGTTATTCTAATAATCATTTTAGACAATTCTCACACTTTCATTTTTCCAGCTCTATGGTGTTCCTGCTTATATATAACTTTCTGATTGAATGGATAGCAAGAATAAAATGTAGAATTCATTATTTTTTTAATATTTGAAGATATATAAGTCTCAGTGACCTAATTTTTCAATTTCTTTTACATTGTTATGAAGATGTTCTAAAACCTGAGATATATGTTCTATTTTAAATAGACTTATAATTAAATAATTTGAATAAAAACAATGTGGGATAGAGAGAAGACGGGGGATCACAAAATACTTAAAAAATAAGTTAGATAAAAGTATATGTAGTGGAAAGAGGAGTAGAATTAATAAATTTTAAGATTATAGTATGGAAAATGACAGGATTCCATATGAAACTTCAGGGTAAGCATATGTTTATACATGGCTTCCCAGCACAGGGAAAGATAAAATGAAGAGAAGAGGGCTGATTGAAAGAGTACATTCAAAGTACTGTGTAAACCTATTTTTATAAGAAGAGTTTCAGTAAGGGCTATATCACTGAAGTCATATGTGTTAAACAATCAGAATTATATGTGATTGAGTGAATAGCCTCATGATAATGATCTGGGAAATTATTCAATATATCCTGTGGGTTCCTTCTCATTCTTCATATGGAAACTTCCAGAAAAAGCATGCTGTGTAATTCCCAATTCAGAAAGTGTTTAAGGTACAGATGAATCATTTTAATTATTCCAGTTAAATTGGTCCACCTTAACCATGTGTAGCACAGGCATGAGAAGCCTGTTTTGGCACCTAAACTACACTATCATCCTGCCTCCTCAGCCCTACCGCCATCTAGGTCCTCCATACACACAAGTACATATGCACTCAGAGCTTTGTCTTTTGGCCCTCAATAAATATGCCCAGATACAGCAAGGCAATTTAAAGGGATTTCCTGGATGGACTTCAAATTGGATTAATCCAGAGGCTTACAAAAACTATCAAGAACACAGTTTCTATTTAAATCTCTTCTCTGCCCTCCCCTATGATTACTTCCTCTTAAGGTTTTGTATTGTTTTTGACTTTCTTCCACTAGTGATTGGAGACCTATATTTTTTCTGTTAGTTCCTGATAGAAGGGCTGTCTTTCTATCCCAGAATCACTTTGATTGGACCAATTAGATGGCATGCAAATCCCTGATAAAATGACTATATCCAGGGGACTGGAATATGCCTTGGTTTAAGGCACCAAGCTTACTTCCAGAATTACAGAGGCTTCATGCAGAAAGTAAAATCCTGAAGGGAAATCTGGGTGCTGTCTGAAATGGGATGGAGATAAAATGGATTCTGGATGGGCATTCAACCACATCTGTTATACCAGAGAAATGGTCCTATTCTCAGAATCAAAGAAAGAGAGAAGTTCAAGTGGTATGTAATACTATTTTCTTCCAGCATCTCTCTAGGTAACTGAATCTTCCCACACAATGGGGAACCAAGCTGATAGTTACAGCTACCTCTAACTCATTGGCGGTTATTGTTTTATTACATCTTTGTCTGCCAAAGCCTAGTGGTGGTCAATGGTAGCTATGCTTTTTTTGACATTTCACATTCACTAATTTCAAATTCTTTGCTAGTTAATTATTGGACTGACAATGAATCATATACTCAAAACAACCAAGTAATTAGAGGCAATGACAATTTTGAACAGGAAGTTGTCCAGCCAGTTATTCAGTAGCTATAAAATGGGATTTATAAAATACCAAAGTCACTGTTTTGGGGGGAATCAAAGAATGCATTACAGAACAGGTATCTAATCCATTTTAGTGTTGCAGTCCTAAGGAATAGCCCAGCAAGTGATCACAGGATATAAT
>PVKH010023207.1:0-14256 GCA_004027955.1 Chaetophractus vellerosus
AGAAATAAAAAACACTGAAACAGAAATGAAGAGTTCCTTTGCTGGGCTCAACAGTAGATTGGAGATGGCTGAGGAAAGAATCAGCAAGCTTGAAGAAATGTCAACAGAAACTTCCAAAATGAAATGCAAAAAACAAAAAAGAATTTAAAATGGAATAGAATATCCAAGGGCTGTAGGACAATTACAGAATGCACAACATATATAACAAATAGAAACACCAGGAGGAGAAGAAAGAAAGGAGAAGAAGAAATATTTGTGGTAATAACAGCTAAGAATTTTCCAAAATTATTGACAGACACCAAACCACAGATCCAGAAGCTCAGAGAACACCAAGCATGATAAAGACCACAAAATCTACACCTGGGTGTATCATACTCAAATTGCAGAAAATCAGTGTCTTAATTTGTCTGACCTGATAGCACAAACACCATATGATGGGTTGCTATAAACAACAGAAATTTATTGGCTCATGGTTTTGAGGCTAGGAGAAGTCTAAAATCAAGATATTGGCAAGACTTGCTCTCTCTGCAAAGACTTTAGCATTCTGGTGCTGGCTGCTAGCACTCTTTGGGATTATTTGGATTTTCTATAATATGGCAATGTCTTCTCCTTTTTCATCTCTGTGATTTCTGGGTCCTCTTCATAAGACCTCAGAAAATCCAGATTAAGACCCACCCTGCTTCATTTAGCCACAATTTAACATTTAAAAAGAAATAACATCTTTGACAGATTTACACCTCCTAAAATGCATGTTAAGGTTAAGAACATGTGTTTGTTGGGGTACATAATTCAATCTGCCACACAAAGACAAAAAGGAAATCTTATAAGATGCTGGGGTAGGGGGAATCTTCCCTGAAGAGGAATGAGGGTAAGTATTAAACTGGGCTTCTCTTCACAAACAGTAAAGTCAAGAGGTAAGTGGAATGAAATCTTTAAATTGTTGAAAGAAAAAAAAAAAAAAACGGCAACCTAGAATTCTGTATCCAGTGAAATTATCCTTCAAAAGTGAAAGAGAAATAAAGAGTTTCTCAGACAAACAAACAAAAAAATACAACAATTTGTCACTAGCAGGCTTACATTGTCAGAAATGTTAAAAGTTCTTCGGATAAATAAATAAATAAATAATTAATTAATTTTAAAAGTTCTTCAGAGAGAAAGAAAATGACATAGGTCAGAAATCCAGATATACATAAAGAAAGGAAGAACATTAGAGAAAGAATAAGTGAAGGTAAAGTAAAACTTTTTATTTCTCATACTTAATTGATTGAACAGATAGCTATTTGTTCAAAATGGCAATATGAAAATTTATTGGATAATTATGGCTTATATATAAGTGAAGTGAATGATAGCAATATTATAAATGATGATATGGAAGAATTAGGAATAATGTGTTACAAGATACCTGCACAATTTGTAAAGCTATATAGTGTTATTTGAAAGTGGAATTAGATGTTTTTGTAAATATATACTGAAAATCATAGAGCAACCACTAAATATGGTTTAGAAAGAAGTAAAAGTGATATGCTAATACAGGAGTGAAAATGGAATAGTACCAAATGCTCAAATAAAACTAGAAAAGGCAGGAAAAGAGTGGAAGACAAATTTAAAAATATGAAGGATAATGAATAGAAAACAGTTAGAATTTTGGTAGTTATTAATCCAATTACAACAATACTCTTTAAATGTGAATGACCTAAAAACACCAATTATAAAACACACTAACAGAGTGTATAAAAAACCAAGACCCAAAAATATGCTGTCTACCAGAAACCCAATTTATATACAAAGGCACAGATAAATTATAAATAAAGGGTAAAGAAAGATGTACTATCCTAACACTAATCAAAAGAAAGCTGAGAACTTCCAGCAACAAAGATGGTGGCAAAAGATACTACTGAGTGCCATTCTCCCACCAAATCTTTGGAGAACTAGCAAAATCTGGCAGATCAAGATTCCTCAAAACTCCAGAAAAGTCTTAAATGTTTTCAGTAACTGGATGAATGCCAAATAAAGAGTGTGAAACTTTAAAAATTGTAAGGGAAGTGAGTGGTACCCTTGCTGACTTGATGCTCCCTCCCATCCCCTTCCTAACACCGTGTGGAGTTAGCCTATGCTCCCATTGTAAGTCCCTAACCTTGTTCCAGAGGAAGCAGAGTAACCTTTATGTGCATAAGTTGGTGCCAATCTATATGATGGCAGCCTAAAAGACTGAACAAGGAAACTCTTCTCTGGCTTGTTCACCCAGAACTTGCACTGCAAGCATAAGCACTCTACCGACAGCTTAAGCAGTATAAGAAACAGTTGAGCCAAAGCAGCCTGAGGCAAAGGATTATAAGCTTTAAGAAATACAAGAGCACTGGGTAGGTGGAGATAGTCTAGTTCATAGGGAGTAGAGGGGGCAATGTAATTCCTGTAAATGGGGGAATCCCTAAGGCCATGAGCCTTAATGCATAAGGCCAAGGAAAAGAAACGGGCTCAGAAAAGATGGAAACTACTCTATACTTCACATTAATCTTAGACTGATAGGAGGACTAAATTCTAGAGAGCCACAGCCAATGCAGAGTCAATTTATATAAAATGTGAGTGGCGTTTTTTTCTGGCAGTTGCTTGCTGTGTTTGTTAGCTCCTGGCACCCAAGAAAATCTATGTCATATCATTAGCCTGATGCAAACTTAAAGAACAAGAGCTCAGGGACTACTTTGAGATACGTACTATACAGAATGACAAATATCACAGATAAAGAGAGGATTCTGAAAGCAGGAGCGAAAAGCAAAGCATCACATACAAGGGGACCTCAATAAGATTAAGTGCTGACCCCTCAACAGAAAGCATGGAGGTGAGAAGAGAGGAGTGTGATGTATTTAAGGTAATGAAAGAGAAAAACTTTCAGCTGAGAATTCTGTATCCAACAAAACTGTCCTTCAGAAATGAAGGTGAGTTTAAAGTCTTCACAGAAAAACAAAAATTGAGAAAGTATGTTTAAAAAAAGACCAGAATTACAAGAGATATGAAAGGGAGTGCTGCAGCCTGAAAGGAATAAGCAAGGATGAAAGACTTAGAGAAGAGTGTAGAAATGAAGATTTTTAGGCATTGAGGTGTATACGCATGATGGACTATTATTGCAACTGTAAGAAGAAATGAAGTTGTGAAGCATATGACAATATAGATGAACTTGGAGGACATTATGCTGAGTGAAGCAAACCAGACACAAAAGGACAAACACTGTAATATTGTGCTATTATGAACTAAATATATTGTGTAAACTCATGGAGTTAATTATTAGAATATAGGTCATCACAAAATAGTATGAGGATTGAGAATGGAAAACTGAGGGTTAATCTGTGCAGATTTGGTAGAGAAGTTGTTTGTAAATCTGTAGAATTGATGTGAAAGCACATCATAGTGTTTGTAACTAGTAGAACTATTATATGGGTATGACAGAGGTTGAAAGGAAAAGTCTGAGGACATGCATGTTCCTAAAAGGAAAGCTAAAAAATGTAACATGGGACTGTATAACATAGTAAAGCCTCTTATGAAATACAAATATTGTATATATGACTCTGTTTTTAAGAAATATAATTACAAGTAAACTAGAGAGATGGAAACAGGACAGCAGATATGTATGGTAGGGGAAGCACAGAGAGATTGACAGGTGATGAGTTTTTGTTTGTCTGTTTTTTGTTTTTTATTACCATTATTATTGGAATACTGAAAGTGCTCTAATAATGATTGAAGTGATGAATGCACAACTATGTGATTATACCAAATACCATTGATTGTACACATTCAATGAATTTATGCTCTATTAACATATATCAAGAAAATTGATTTGTTAAAAAAAGAGCTGAGGAACTAAATCCAAAAAATAACACTTTAAAATATTAGAATGTACAATGTACAACAAAATAGTGCAAGTCCAACAAAGAAACAGGAAATGATGTCCTATTCAAAGGAACAAGATAAAAATCCAGAAACCATCAAGGAAGACCAGCCTTTGGCTATGATGAATGGACAGTAAAAGAATCTCAATAAAGAGATAAAAATTTTTTAAAGGGACAAAAAGAAATTCTGGAGTTGAAGACCACAATAATTGAAATGAAAAGTTCTATGTAGGGTTCAGTAGCAGATTAAAACTGGCAACAGAAAGAATCAGTGATCTTGAAGACAAGACAATTGAAATGATTCAGATTGAGTAAGAGAAAGAAAAAGAAAGGAAAAAAAGAATAAGAAAACATGAACAGAGCTTAAGATACCTGTGGGAAACCATCAAACACACCAATATATGCATTGTATTTTTAGCTGTATAGGCTTACATTAAAAAGAAGAAAGATCCAAAATCATACCTAACCTCACAAGTGGAGGATCTAAGAAAAGAAGTGCAAATAAACCCAAAGTGAAGAAAAGGAAGGATATAACAAAGACTAGAAGAGAAATAAATGAAAATAAAAAACAACAGAATCAATGAAACTAAAGTTGGTTCTTTGAAAAGGTTATTAAAATGGAAAAACTTCTATCTAGAATGACAAAAAAGAGAGAGGATGGAAAAAATGAAAATTAGAAATGAAAAGGGGACATTACTACTGACCTCAGTTGTGGAAGAGGTTACTATGAACACAAGTAGTTATAAGTAGTATAAGAAGATACTATGAGCAACTGTATACCAGCAAATTAGATAAATTAGATGAAATGGGCAAATTTTTAGAAACACACAAACTTCTACACTGACTCACGAAGAAATAGAAGATCTCAACAGACTACTCTCAATGAAAGAGATTGAATCACTAATTTAAAAATCTCTCAACATAAATAAGCCCAGGACAAGAAAGATTCACTAGTGAATTTTACTTAACATTCCAAGAAGAATCAACACCAATCCTACTCAAAAATCTTACAAAAAACTGAAGAGGAGGGAACACCGCCTAACTCATTCTATGAGGCCAACATCATCCTAATTCCAAAGCCAGATAAAGATACCAGTAGAAAAAAAAAAACACTACAGACTGGTATCCCTTATGAGTATAGATGCAAATTATGCAAATTATGAAATGAATCCTACAACACATAAGGAATTATACACCATGATCAAGTTTGATTTATCCCAGGTGTGCAAGGGTGGTTCAACATAAGAGAATCAATTAATTTAATATACTACATTAATAGAATGAAAAGAATAAAGCACCATCATCTTGATTGATGCAGAAAAGGCATTTGACAAAACCTAGCACCTATTCTTGACAAAAACACTCAGAAAAGTAGGAATAAAAATAACCTCTACAACATAGTATGAAAAACCCAGACCTAATGTCATACTCAATGGTGAAAGACTGAACACTTTCCCCCTAAGTTCAGGAACAAGGCAAGAATGTCCACTATCACCACTGTTGTTCCACTTTAAACTGGGACTTCTAGTTAGAGCAGTTGTACATGAAAAAGAATTAAAAGGTATACATATTGAAAAGGAAGAAGTAAAACTTTTCCTATATGAAAATGACATGATCCTAAATACAGAAAATCTTAAAAAATAAAATCCACCACAAAGATAAGCCCATAAATGAATTTAGCAAATTGGCGGTGTACAAGATCAACAGGCAAAAAATCAGTAGTATTTCTTTTCACTGGTCATGAACAACCTGAATAGAAAATCAAGAAAAAAATTGCATTTACAATAGCAACTTAAAGAATCAAATATCTAGGAGTAAATTTAACCAAGGTTTTAAATGTCTTACATATGGAAATTCAAAGCATTGCTAAAAGAAATAAAAGAAGTAATAATAAATGGAAAGACATTCCATGCACATAGATTTGAAGAATAAATATTGTTAAGATAAAAATTCTATCCAAAGTGATTTACAGATTCCATGCAATCCAAATCAAAATTCCAACAGCTTTCTTTACAGAAATGGAAAAGCCCATCACAAAATTTATATGGAAGGGTAAGGGGCCCTAAATAGCCAAAACCATCTTGAAAAAGAACAAAGTGGATTGATCATACTTCCTGATTTTAAAACTTATAATAAAGGTACAGAAATCCAAACAGCATGGTACTGGCACAAAGACAAATATATAGACCAATGGAATCAAAATGAGAGTTCAGAAAGAAACTGTGACATTCATAACCAATTGATGTTTGTCCAGGGGACCAAACCCACTCACTGGGAAAACTGTGTATCCTTAAGCAAAAGAATTAAGGTGGACCCCTATCACATACCATATATAAAATATCTCAAAATGGGTCAAAGGCCTAACTATAATTACCAAAACTATAATATTCCTATGAAAAAAAGAGAGGGAGAGGTCTTCAGGACCTCATGTCAGGCAATAGTTTCTTAGACTTTACACCCAAAGCACAAACAACTAAGGGTAAAATATAGATAACTGGGACTTCATCAAAATTAAAATTTTTTTGTTCCTCAAAGGCATTCATCATGAAAGCAAAAAGGCAACCTAAAAATAGGAGAAAATACTTGGAAACCACATATATGATATGGGTTTAATACACAGGATATATAGAGAAATCCACAACTCAAAAACATAAACACAAACCACCCAATTAAAAAAAAATGGGCAAATTCCTCCAAAGAAGATATACAAATTGTCAAAAGCACATAAAAAGGTGCTCTATATCATTAGCCATTAGGGAAATGGAAATCAAAACAACAATGAGATGCCATTTCACATCCATTAGAATGGCTACTATTTTTAAAAATAAAACAGAAAATAGAAAGTGTTAGGATGTGGAGAAATAGGAACACTCATTCATTGTTGGTGGGATTATAAAATGATTCAGCCTTTTTTGGAGAATAGTTTGGTGGTTCCTCAGAGAGTTAAAAATTGAATTACCATATGACCCATAATCCCACTTCTAGGTATATACCAAATAAACCAAAAAAGAACTGAAAGCAGGAACTCAAACAGATATTGGTCCACAGTGTTCTTTGTGGAATTATTCACAATTGCCAAAAAATGAAAGCAACCCAAGTACCCATCAACAGATGAATGGGTAAACAAAATGTAGTGTCTGCATACAATGCTGTATTATTCAACCATAAAAAGGAATGAAGTTCTGATACATGCGACAACATGGATGAACCTTGAAGACATCATGTTGAGTGAAATATGCCAGACAAAAAAGGAAAAATATTGTATGATTTCACTGATATGAAACAATTATAATAAGCAAACTCATAGAGTCAGAAACTAGATAGTGGTGCAGAGTCTGAGGTGGGGGTATGAAATGGAAAGTTAATGCATAATTGGTACACATATTCTGTTTGAGGTGATGGGAAAATTTTGGTAATGGAAGTGGTGATAGTAGAACAACATTGTGAACATAATTAACTCCACTGAATTATATATTTGAATATGGTTATAAGGGGACATTTTATGTTGAATATAAATATTTGTTTGTGTAATGGATAGTCCAAAAGTAAGTTGTCAGTGGGTGTTTGAACATCTTGAGTATTAAATCTGTTCAAATTCACTCTTTAGTTTTCATTATGGAAGGATTCCCTTTCATTTTTCATTAAAAGAACTCAGATCTAGCTCCTGGTCTCTCTTACATTCATTCAGCTTCAATTTTATCCCAGATTTTGAAAGGGACAAACTAATTCTTTAAGCCTTCTTTTCATCTGTGTTCCTCAGAGTAGAGAGCACAAGAGAAAGGAATTATGGAGAAAATGAACAATTTAATTATTTGAAATATAACTCTGCCCATGTGATTAAATGAAGGTGTCATAGCTTTCTGTGTTGGTTTGGTGGCTCTGAACTTAGCCTAACAAAATAGTCAAATAGTTCTCTGGTAGATTTCTCTCACCTTTCACTCATTTGTTTCCTTTGTCTCTGTTCTGAATTTATCAGCTCATGGTGTATAGTCTTTGGAAGTATCAATGGAAAACAAAAGTTATTTCTGTTTTTAAAATGATGTTTTTTTATTATCTATGACTAGGAGACCATTGCTACAAAAATGTAGAGGAGATGAGTCAAATATTATTAGCACGCTTGCTCAAGATCTGAAGGGGATGCTATATTTATCTAAGGAAATTGTGCTTAATAAATAGCTGTTATAAATTAGAGTTAATTACCATAATTTACATGAGCATAGATAATAAAGTAAAAAGGAATATAACTAGTGATATTTTCATTTCTTTTATAGAAGAAGGTGTCACTTCACTTTTGGTAGATTAAATAAATATATAAATTAAATAGTCAAAGAACAGGATTTGCTTTTCAGGGCCCTGGCTTAGAATTCGAGGATTATTTGGTCTTACAAAAGACAAAGGATAAATTTGGAAAGTAAATCAATAGTCTTGAAGTTCACAAAAAATTATGTAGCATAGTCATTTCTAAGTGCTAACACAATTCAAAATAAACAGTTAATTAAAAAATGAAATTCAGGTGTTTCAAATAAAAAGATTCCAAATAAGGAAAGGAAAAAATATTTGTGACTACATAAAAAGGTTTTTGATGTGCTCAGAGTTTAAATGTGCATTTATAAATTATATAAAAGGTATTATACAACCAAAATAAATATTGTAAAATGAAAATATCCTGCAAGGATAGAGCAAAAATTTGTAGACCATAAAGAAGATATTAGGAAATGATGAATGTTTTCAAGTCTTTATTCAGAGCAAGAACAAGAAAGGATTCCTACTTGGAACAAATGATATAAAATTATCAAGTAAGATAGGGAAAGAGAAGGAGAGAGGGAGAGAAAACTACATTCTTGTGTTTCATTTTTTGTTTGATTGCTTATAAAGGAATATGTACAGATATCTGGTATCTATATAAATACCAAAGTGAGACTAGCTAAACTTCTAAAAATTCTTGTTATGTTTTTAGGTTCAAAAGACTAGAGATAAGAATGGTTAAGCATCCCAAAAGCTAATTAACCTGGGTTCATTTAACATCCCTTTTTTGTGGTTGATTGAACAGTTAAGCTGTTAAATCAATTTGAATTTCATTAGTTACAAAAATTGTTAATGTTTTAAAGCATTATTAATCCAATTAATCATTGTAAAGACAGTAAACACTGAAACTTTTGTTTGATTTTTATGAAAAACTCTTGTTTAGTTTAGATAAAATTAATTAAGCAGATGAGTATCTCACATTAATATTTCTTATCTTCCTTCAGAATTAACTTATGCTATCCCTATTTAGAGAAGAAGACACTGAATCAGTGAAATTACCTCTTACCAACCTATACATCAGTGTCATAGAGACTCATTTAACATCTACTGTACCATTCATGATTCAGACTTTCTATATTTCCATGAGCAAATGAATAATAAATGAATGAATATGCAATATATGACAATTCCATATGTTCAATTGATTGTCACTGAAGAGAAGAAAATGTATAGCAGAAAAACATTGGAAGGAAACCCACAGTTATTTTTTCTGGATTAACATCTGTTATTTGATAGGCCACTAGGCTGTCTCTTTGTTTCAGTTCCATATGAATTAATATTTAAGAATATTCTGTACACTCTTCAGAAAGTTAAATTTTCTTAATTGTTTCCTTTTTGCTTATTTCCTTTCTACTACCTTTCAATTAAAGAAAAGTATCCATCAGAATCAAGTAGTGGAAATGGGAAATGCTTAAAAAATGAAAAGTAACACATTCATTCTTTTAACAAATATTTTAGTTTAAGCATGGAATTTGCTGTTCATGTCCAAGTTTATCAATTAGTGATCAGATAATTTCCAGGTCATCAAGGACAGTTAATTTTCATGAGTCCCTTAGCATTTCTGGCAAGGCACTCAGGTCTATTAGGTTGTAGGAGAAAACTAAGAGCTATGCAGTAGAGGGCATGCTCTTAGTTTAAAACTCTAAACCCTCTTTCTCTTATAACTTGCCAGATGCCCCATACAGCATCTCTGCCACTGACACTTCCATTTCTATTGGGTATGCTGGGTAATAAGGCTTAAATGGCAGGGCAACTTGTACTGCAGCCTGGATCTTCTATAGAACCCATTCATCATCTGAACCCCACACTAAACTGGCTGGTAAATGGATCAAAACGATGGGTCCAAATATGGGATATGTTGTTGCCAATTATCCTAAGAAACCAAACAAATATCATGCTTCTTTAATCATAGTGGATGGTATAGATTGTCTCTCACTCTAAAAGGGATATCCAAACATTTTCCTAGAAACTGCAGAGAACAGTTCATTTTACATCCTCTTGAATTCTTGGGTCTTAATAAGGGAGCTAGTGAGTTTGCTACATCTTGCACCAAGTTATATTAGCATAATCAACATAATTAACCACCCTGATATTCTGAGAAATAACAGGTTGATCAAGTTCTCACTTGACAACATTATGGCCAGAAGCAGAGAAGTTGACATATCCTGTGATAAAACAGTGAAGATGTTCTACTGTGTCTGCATGTAATTATCTTTTTGATAGAAATTCATTTGAGAGCAACATAGGTGTGTAGTGTTATACTAATTTGCGCCACTATAAAATACTATTTCTCCACTTCAGGTGGAATTGATAAGATCACCTGATTATGTTTGCAATAATTTACAGTCATTTTGCAAAGCCTGTCTTGCTTTTGTGTTAGCCAAAAAGGTAAATTTGTGGGGATGCAGTAGGAATCATCACCCTTAAATCTTTCAAGTCCTTGGTAATAGCATTGACCTATGTAAATCCACTGGGTTGGAGTACTGCTTTTAATTTACTATCTTGATGCAAGTGTGGTATAGTGGCTTCCACTGGACACATCTACCATATTGACCCTCACTTCACAGGTTAAGGAACTAACCTGTGAATTTTTCCACTTGCTAAGTATACATTCTAGGACCATTAAAAGAACCACAGTATGTGACTATGATTCCACTAGATTGCCCTGGGAAATGAGGCAGATCAAGTTTTCATTTTTCAACTGACTTCCTTTACTACCCATTCGGAACAGTGAAAAATAATGGAGTATTGGGTCCCTAAGAATTACCTTCAGTTTAGATACAACCTGTAATCAACCAAAAACTGGTTTAGTTTTGTTGGAGTCATAAGGGGTGTTTGGAAAAAAAACAACCTGATTCCTGGATACCTTAGAGATTCTGATTTAATTAGTCTAGGAAGGGACCTCATTACAGAGATTTTAAAATCTCCCCTAATTATTCTAATGTTGAGAAGCAACATCACCAGGAAATTTTTGGAAAAGGAGAATCTTAGACCAACCTAGCACTGCTGAACTTGGATCTTCATTTTAACAAGTTACTTTAATAAATCATATGCATAATAACAAATGGCTTAAACAGTAATTCTTAAAGTGTGTTTTTTAGACCTCCAGCATCAGTATCACCTGGAAACTTGTTAGAAAATAAATTATCAAGACCCACCACCAGACTTTCTGAATCAGAAGCTCTGGGTGTGGAGCCCAGCAATCTGAGTTTTAACAAGCCCTCTTGGTAATTCTTTGCAGGCATAGTTTGAGAGCCACAGACTTCAATTAATTTTCACAGTACAAAGCTACAGTCCTATAACAAAGTCCTTCTTAAAGGAAAGTAACCTACCCTCAATCAAATCTGAGAACTGGCTTAGGTCAGTTCCTGGGGAGAGTCAATTATTAATCCCCATTATTTGATATGAATCATGTTTTTGGCCCAGGAGACCTGGATTTGTTTTTCTAATTATCCATGTCAAAGTGCATAAGTTACTTATTTGTTTTTTTTCCTAGCTATCTCATGGTCAGAGAGCCATCACCCGAGATCCCTATGGGCCTCTGCTATTCTGGAACTTCATTATTTCTATTGACATCAAAAGGCCCAATTTCCTTGCAGCATTCCCCATTGTCACCTTCACCCTATAGAAGACAGCAACCATAGAGCATGATGATAGTATTCCCCTCATCAATGCCCAGTCGGAGAGTATCCTCCTTGGTGTAAACTCCTTAGAGTCTACTCCTGTGCATGCTTCACAGACTTCAGCTAAGGCCCATTAGCAAGGGTCCACAAGTCTTTTCAATAAATGCCATTTTTCCTCAAACTTCTCCATCTGAGCTATGATAATTCTCAATAACCAGAAGTCTATTTGGCTTATTGAGAGGTCATGCTACAAAGTTGGAATGTTTGAGGACTTCTCCTCTGTAAATTTTTATATTAGATGCAGCCAGTCTTATCAAGTATCCTAAATTGTGTGGAGCAGTTTTAGACATATTCATCTTCAGTACCCTTCAGCACCCTCATTGTGCCAAAAGAATCCAATTTAATGCAATTATATGATTATTTTCATATTAACACATAAACTGTAATCATTGCCAAGACAAATGCTTGGTTTTCTAGGTGCCATCATCATTTAACTTTTCCTCCACCTCAGAATATGAACAAATTAGAGATCAGGAATAATATCTAATAAAGGAAATGGGCAATGTGCTATGTTGCTTCACCTAAAAGAAGGAAAGGTCTATTTGATTAAGTAAAATGTATGGATTAAAAAGCTTTTTCTATTAAGCTTTTTAAGCTCCTAAATATAAATTCAAATATGAAAAATATGAATATATGTTAAATTAGAAAATATAAAGATAAATTTCTTTTAAGTTTTTAATGATAAATTTCAATATATAAATATACCTGTTGATAACACCCTGTTCCATGCTAAATTCAGGCCTGCATTTGACAGTCTCTTCTAGAATGAAACTTAGAAAATGCAATTAACAGCTAAGAAGGATTTATAATTAGTATATCAATTATTCATAGATTAATGTTTCCAGACTACAAGGTATATATACACAATTTGTCACATAAGCAGACCAGTTTTTTCACAAGATAATATGCTTAGAAAATTATTTTCTCATAAAAGCAAAGGTAAAAATATCAACAATATAAATTAGGAGGGTCCAAATTAGTTTTTACTGAAGCCTTAAAATAGTATCTAATAGCTTTAAAATCGAGTGTTATTTAATACTCATTTATTTGTATATAAATTACTCTTCAAGATATCTTTAATATTTATATGCTAAGACTGTTGAGAAATGTAGTGAATGCGAAAAGTAGCAATAAAATGCATTTACTGTTTGAAAACTTGTTTCTCCTCAGACTGCATCAGTGACTTCTACATTACATTTTCTTAGTTTATGCTTGCCAACAATATTATACTAAAGCTCCAATGTCACAAGCATATCAAGTTGCGTGCAAGTCAAGCCCATATTTATTTTGCTTCCAGTCACAAACACTGAAACAAAAATTTTAGGATCACAGTTTTGTAGACAATTTGGCAGTTAATGCACAGGCAGACTTGCACAAATCCCCTAATTGTCTTTCACTATATGGCTCTATATTGAGACCTAAAGCCACATTTACATTCAAACAAAAAGAACGTGAAAGAATAACAACTTAAAGCATGAAGAGTGTGCATACAACCTCCACCTTCCCCCCCTGCCGTATCTTCATGTCGTGGGCTAGAGCCTCTCTAATTATCTGGGAAGAACTGGAAGAATGGCATAAAATGTGGGTTTAAACCACCAGAGCCTTTCCATTAAGACACAGGAAGCCTTTATTAGAAGATATGTGTATTTAAAAGGGTGATGAATTAATATATTAGAATCTGTTAACAGATTAGTTACCTTCCTGAAAACTGATTGTCTGAAGAAGTGAAATAAAATGATACACTATTTTTTCTCAATTAAAAACAAGTGTTTATTTTATATGAAAAAAAATAGCAGAAATACTGATCACAGGAAAATTTGTCAGTTGCACTGAGTAATTATTGTTCATATACTATAATGCTATTTGAAATTTATCTGGTCTACACCAGCTCTTTTTTTTTTTTTTTTGCTTGCTATTTGCATGGAATACCTTTTTCCAGCCTTTCACTTTTAACCTGGTTGTGTCCTTACGTCTGAGGTGAGTCTCTTGTAGACAAAATACAGATGGCTCATATTATTTTATCCATTCTATCAGTCTATGTTTTTGGTTGGGGGTTCAATCCATTAACATTCAGTGTTATTACTGTAAAGGCATTACCTACTTCATCCATTTTGTCCATTGGCTCTCTGTCATATTGTTCTTTGTCTGTCTTCTTATTCTTTAGTTTACCCTTCCTAATAATCTTCACTTCTAAACTCTTCTCCAAATCTCTCACCCTTGTTTTTTCCTTTCAGACTGCAGCACCCCCTTTAGTATCTCTCGCAAATCTAGTCTTTTGGTAACATATTCTATCACTTTTTGTTTGTGAAGACTTTGAAATCACCCTCATTTTTGATGGACAGCTTTGCCAGATACAGAATTCTTGGTGGGCAGTTTTTCTCTTTCAG
>PVKH010023208.1:0-13905 GCA_004027955.1 Chaetophractus vellerosus
AGGAGCCAGATGACAAGCGGGGTTAGTACATTTGTGTGTGTATTTTTATCTCGTTGTTACTAATTATTTAATGGTGCTGGTCTTAGCTAATTGAGAGTAAAAAGCCTCGTTTTCAGTTTTCAAATATAGTATATCTACTACTTAGCAGGGAGATTTGGGGGTGGAAAAATGGGGAAGTGAACTAACAGTTAAAAGACTAAGAAACTTGCCAGAATATCAGCTCTGCATGTGTCAGAACTAGGATTCAAGCCAAGGCCTGACTCCAAAGCCCTATTCTCCTAATAAAATCATGTCCCTTCTGTGGAGGTATATGATTGAAGACGAAATCTTATTTTAATCCTTTAAACACCAACCCAAGGCCAATAGTCTATATAACGAGACATGGTTTTCTAGTTTGTGTAGATCAGGGGTTCTTTACCTTTTTTGTTCCATGGACCCCTTCTCTTTGCCAGTCAGGTGAAAACCGTGGACCCCTTACTAAGTCCACACTAATCCTGTGTATTATTTAATAAATATATCACACTTGCACCAACACGTCCCCGCAAGATTAATGTTTTTTTGAATTTCAGTTCAAGCTCACGAACCCCTTGTTAAGAACCCCTGAGATTAAGTAATTCCTTGGGAAACTTGAGCCAATTAGGTCTAATTAATAACACCATTGAAAGCTCACTTGTTCTGTCTGACCTAGAGATGAAGTGAGACTTAATGAGTTGATGTATAAATATAAATAAGTTGGAGATCCTGAGAAACAAATAGGAATGGAAGTCCATTAAGTCCATTGCTGTTTCTCTTTTACCCTCCCCCCCGCCCAAATAGCAATAAAATCTTATATTGGTTTTAGAAACTACCTTCAAACTAACTGTTTTGAATATTTTCATAGCTAGAAAACATGTAAAACAAGACTCAAATGTGAATGAAGAATGGAAGAGCATGTTTGGGTCACTGGAACCTCCAAACATCCCACAGGCCCTGTCTAAAGCTAGTGACCAGGAGGCGATTCAGACTGGGAAGCCTCCTCGTTCTGAGTCCTCTGCTGGTGTAGGTGTCCCTTTGTCAGCTTCTCCGCAGGTACTGTGACCTAGTAATACCCTTCCTTTTGTTTTTGAATTCTGTTCTACTGTGCTGGGTGTTTAAAGACTGCTTACTGTGTTGGAAAAATTAATATGGCGACTTGTCTTTTAGGGAGGTCACCTTTCTTTATAAGACAGGTTTATCTTTAATTTTATAGCCAAGAGGGCATCTAGTTATTGAAAGCACAGAAAACTCTTATTTTAGTGTACTCACCAATAAAGGGACCTGAAATTGTGGGTTGAAGGTATTATGAACTGTCATTAAAGTTTTAGGCTGCAGCAAACCTTTTAAGTCTTCTTTTATTTCTCCTGTAATATAACACAGTTATATCTGTAAAACAGCAAAAATACTTCTGGGAAGAAAAGTCTCAGGCTTGCCTTGTGCGGTAGATGTGATGATCTAGGTATATTTTAAATAATTTTGTAATTCAAGTTAAATATTTCCTAGCAAATCATGTTTTAAATGAAAAATATTAGAGAAATTAATATTCTGTTTCTTCTTTTCATTTAAATTAATGAGGCTTTTTGTTTAATGCTATTGCTGTGTGGTGTATATATTATGTGTGTGTGTGTATAATGTAGAGGTTATTGCTATGTTGGTTTGTATGTATGTAAATGTGTGTATAATCTAGAGATTTGGAAAAGTAATGTTGGTTGAACATCATTTTAATTAGGTTTTCATTGAAAGAAATCATTGTGTTTAAGTTGATTTAAAAATCAGTACATTAATAAAAAACAGAAAGCTGGTATAATGAATAGAGAGAACACAGGTACATTTTTCCTCCAAATATACTTTATGACATAAATACCTATAATTCTATTTATTTTGCAGGTTCCAGAAGGGACAAGTGTCCAAAATAGAAAACCAACCATACAGGTTTTAAGTAGTACAGTTTTACCATCTCCCTACCAGATTCGGATCACAACTTGTAAAACTGAACTTCAACAGCTCATACAACAAAAGCGAGAGCAGTGCAATGCTGAGAGGATAGCGAAGCAGATGATGGAAAATGCTGAATGGGAGAGTAAACCACCACCACCTGGTAAAGTGCCCTTGATAGGTGGTTTTAGTCCAGCCTACATGCCTGAGCCCAGAATCTAATGGAGAAAACCAGTACTTAATCCCCAGGCCAAGGAAGTAAGAAGAAGCACTAAGTGAGAAATCTGAAGTCATTATTTGTGGAGCTCGGGTCGCCTTAGCTCTGGGGCAACTTGCAGGGCCATATTTAGGCCACTTATATTTTAGCCTTTATATGCCTCATTATCTCATTCATGGTAGTTGGCTTTACCTGCCTGCCTAGTGTCATGCCCCTTTCTCATTAATGTGGGGCTTCTTGGAGAAAACGCCTACTTTGAATTTCTGAAGGGTTTAATAGTCATATATTAATTTTCTTTTTAAAAAGGTAGAAAATTTAGAAAATAATGAATAATTTAAAAAAAACACCTGTATCCCCACTACTTAGTAATTATCAACATTAAGATTTTGGTGAAATACATGTAGTATTCAGAGAAGATTTGAAGAAATTTACAGATTTCAGATAAAAATGTTCACAGACTCATGCTCTGTAGTAGTGATGGAGTCACTATTTGATATTAGCATTTGTAGAGAATTATTTTGTTTTTTAATGAGTTCCTGTATTAGAGTTTAATAATAAAGCTTTAACTTGAAAGATTTTTTAAAAAAAGATTTATTTATTTATCCCCGCCCCCCCCCCTTGTTGTTTTGTGCTCACTGTCTCTATTGAAAGCTTTCTGAGAAGGAAAGTATAGTTTCTTTTTAAAGAAATTTAAAAGTCATTTGAATACCCATTAGCTTTTAATGTGGACTTGGATAAATGCAGGTAGCGATCAATGATTTAAATATTTAGAAAATATTGTTACATTGTAAGTAGTCACATGATAGAACCTGTCTCTTGTAAGTGATATTTTCTACCTAAGTGGAATTATACATTTTTTTCAGTAATCACAGAAGAGATATCAAATTTTGCCATTCAAGAAATATGTAATGACTGTTGGACTCTTGATTTTTTTCTTTCCACACTTGAGTGGTTCTGTGAAATTGACTTTCTCTAGAGGGAAATGTTCAAACTAGCCTGGTAGATTATCTTGACTTCGACAGAGTATTTTTGATCACTTTCAAATCCAGCATATCCTCCTTAAAAATCACACTTAGTTGTTTGTGAACTAGAGAGTCCAAGGAAATGTTTAATTTTTTTATCTCAGTGTGAGCCAGGTCTGGCAATAATCTTGGTGTCATTTTTTGCTTTTTGGTCAAAAAGAAATCATTTCGAGAGTGCATGTAGCTCAAGTGGTTGAGCGCCTCCTTCCCATGTATGAAGTCCTGGCTTTGATCCCCGGTACCTCCTTAAAAAAATAAAAATAAAAATAAATAAACGAACAGAAAATTAATTGGATAAAATATATTAAAAAAAAGAAAAATCATTTCATCCTAAAATTAGGCACAATGGTGACTCCCAGTACGATATGATTTTCAGCGTAGCTTTCTGTTTTATTTTGTTCTACTTTAAAAAGATGAGTATTAAATATTATTAAATATTATACTTAATACAACTTAAAAAAAATTAATCAAACATAGAAGACAGTTATGTGCAGGGCCTGTGCTAAATACTGTGAATGATTCAGAATGGATAAGCCATGGACTCTGGCCTCAGGGAATTTATAGTTTATTAGAGGAAATTTATATGCAAAAAGGGTATACATAATAAGATGTGGTAGGGTATAGTTGTCATAAAATAAGCACCGGAAAGTACATGAGCATTCTGAAGCTGTCATTGGTAATGCCATTTATGCTAACATGTTGTACCGTAGAAAAAATGATTGCAG
Organism: Chaetophractus vellerosus; assembly: GCA_004027955.1. Taxonomy (NCBI): domain Eukaryota; kingdom Metazoa; phylum Chordata; class Mammalia; order Cingulata; family Chlamyphoridae; genus Chaetophractus; species Chaetophractus vellerosus. The sequence continues at coordinate 3,915 of PVKH010023208.1, forward strand.
GGGTGAGGGAATCAACATTTATGTGTTTACCGTGGGCCAGGGACAATACTGAACTCTTTTACATGCCTCATTTATCCATATAGTTGCCCTTATTTTACATTTGAGGAAACTGAAGCTCACAAAGTTTAAGTAAGTAGCCTAAGGTCAATATTTAGGAAATGGGGTGCTGGGTCTTTGAGACTTTCAAGCCTAGGCTGCTTCCCTAGAGCCTAGTTTTTCATGCTATTCAGTAATCAGGGTTTTAAGGGTAGCAAGTGACTGCTTGTCTTCTCCTTGACCACTAGAGAAGTGCATAAGGTACAGTCTCTCTGAAGCTTTTAGAGCAACACTTGATTGCTATCTTGGATATCTTACTAAATAGATAATGTATGCCATAGTCCGGTAGACTACTTTGTATTTATACGGTATTGGTACCCTTTAATTGTTTAATTCTTCTGATTGTTCTCAAATTGGTTGTTGGTGATGGTGGTTGGGGAGTTTAAAGGGAGATTGTATTTATTTATTAAAATTTAAAAGAAAATCAATTTTATCAAAATGTTTTTGTAAACCATACAATCCATCTAAAGTACACAAACATTGGCTTTTGGTATAATTACAGAGTTGTGAATTCATCACTGCAATCAATATTAGAGCATTTTCATTACCCTGAAAAGAAAAACCCTCTGCCCTTTAGTAGTTACCTCTCAATCCTTCCCCTGCTTTACATAACTGTCAATCTGTTTGTCTCTATAAATTTATTTCTATTTCTGTTTTGTGTTGATGGAGTCAAACAATATGTAGTACTTTTTGTCTGTTTTTTTTCCCCACTTAACATACTTCTTTTTTTTTAACTATTGATGGAAGAATATTAATATGTTACTATTCCCTACAGTCCATAGTTTGCTTTGGTTGTATTTTTGCCCAAATATCTCCCTGTTTTTAACATCTTGTAACATTAATATATGCTTGTTTTGTTTCAGAGAAAAACATTCTTATATATGCGCTTTTAACCACACTCATTGTCTGCATGAGGGTTCACTGTGCTATACAATCCCATGTTTTATCTCTTAGCTTTCCTTCTAGTGACATACAGGACCTTAAACTTTCCCTTTCAACTACTGTTATACCCATATATTAGTGCTACTAATTACAAACACTATAATGTGCTTTCATCATTTCTATCCATTTCCAAACATTTCCAAGCAAACTTTCTACAAATTCTGCACAAATTAAAGTCTCAGCTTTCTGATCTTTATCCTCTCTGTATTCTAGTTTTTAAGTCCGTGAGTTTGCTCATTATATTTAGTTCATATTTGTGAAATCATACAATATTTGTCGTTTTGTGTCTTGCTTGCTTCACTTAACGTCTTCAAGGTTCATCTGTGTTGTCATATGCCTCACAACTTCATTTTTCCTTACAGCTGAATAATATTCCATTGTGTATATATAATACCATTTACTTTTCCATTCATTGTGGATGGACAGGTGGGTTGTTTCCATATTTGGCAGTTGTGACTAATGCTACCAAGAACATTGGTGTGCAGATGTCTGTCTGTGTCCCTGTTCTCAGTTCTTTTGGGTGTGTACCTAGAAGCAGTATTGCAGGGTAACATGGCAGATTTATATTTAACTTCCTTAGGAACTGCTAAACAGTCCTCCACAGTGGCTCTACCAATCTACATTCCCACCAACAGTGAATAAGTGTTTCTATTTCTTCACATCTTCTCTAATATTTGTAGTTTTTTGTTTTTTTAATAGTGGCCATTCTAATAGATGTGAAATAACTTGTTGCAGTTTTGATTTGCATTTCCCTAGTAACTAGTGGTGTTGAACATCTTTTAATGTGTTTTTTCGCCATTTGCATTTTCTCTTTGGAATAATGCCTATTCAGGTGTTTTGCCCATTTATTAATTGGGTATTTGTCTTTTATCATTGTGTTGTAGCATCTCTTTATATATTGTGGATGTTAAACCCTTATCGACGTGTGATTTCCAAATATTTTTTTCCCATTTAGTAAGCTGCCTTTTCACCCTCTTGACAAAGTCCTTTGAAGTGCAAAAGAGTTACATCTTCAGGAAGTCCCATTTATCCATTTTTTCTTTCATTGTTTGTATTTTGGATGTGAGATCTAAGAACGCACCTCCTACCACCAAATCTTGAAGATGCTTTCTACATTATCTTACTAGGAGTTTTATGGTCCTGGCTTTTATGTTTAGGTCTTTGGTCTATTTTGAGTTGATTATTATAGGAAATGAGATAGAAATCATCTTTCATACTTTTAGTTATGGATATCCAGTTCTTCCAGCACCATTTATTGAAGAGACTGTTATATCCTAGCAAAGTGGACTTGGTAGGCTTGTCAAAAATCAGCCAACCATGGAGGTGGGGGTCTAGTTTTGAACTCTAAATTCAATTCCACTGATCAATGTGTCTAACTGTATGCCAAAGCAGAGATTGTATTTACTAGCCACAGGTTAACGCTCATTGCTTTGCTTTTCTTTAGGGTGGCGTCCTAAAGGGCTACTGGTTGCACACCTTCATGAACACAAATCTGCTGTGAATCGAATTAGCGTCTCTGATGAGCACTCCCTCTTTGCAACATGTTCAAATGATGGTGCAGTGAAAATCTGGAACAGTCAGAAGATGGAAGGGAAGACCACCACTACCAGGTAACACACACTCAGGAGAAGGTCATTTCATTGATCCATTCATTCAGCAAATATTTATTGAAGGCTTCTCTGTGACAGGCACTGCTTTAGGTGTCAGGGATTTCTTTCTGTGGAGCTTATATTTTAGCAAACAAAATAAATAACTAAAACATATAGTGTGTTAGATGGTGAAAAATTTTGCAGAGAAAAATATGCAGTAGCGGGTGATAGGAAATGCACTAGTGTAGGGATTTGGTGGAATTTTAAATAAATTGTCCAGAGAATGCCTCACGGAGAAGATGACGTGAGGAAAAAACCTCAAAAAGGTCAGGGAAGGAGCCATGTGGTTATCTGGAGAAGAGCATTGCAGGCAGAGGAAACAGGAATTGCAAAAGCCCTGGGAATGGAGATGCATTTGGCATGTTTCAGGATTGGCAAAAAGGTCTGTGTGTCCAGAGCAGAATGAGCAAGAGCGAGGTAAGTGGGGCCAGATGTGTTAAGGCCTTGTTGGACTTCCGCTGTTACTCTGAGTGACTTGGGGAGCTTTTGGAGGGTTCTAAGCAGAGTTGGATTTCAGCAAAATTACTCTGGTTGTTTTGTTGAGAATAGACTAAAGAGGGGCAGGGTAGAGGCAGCTTTGGAGGTTATTGCCCTAATTCAAAAGATAATGGCTTGGGCCAGGGTAGTAGCAGTGGAGGTAGTGAGAAATGATTATATTCTGCATATGTTTTGATGATAACAGCCAAATGGTAGAGCTGATACATTAGAAGGAGTATGAGAAAGAAAAGACAAGGATGATGGAATGGCTAGCTGTGTAAGGAAAACAGATATTGTGCCATGGGACCACAAAGTGGAGATAATTTGTGGCTTGAAATCCCTATTACTCTTTGAATATGAGTGATGTGCTTTTTTAAAAATTCTGTTAACATGTATATAACATAACACTTGATGTTTTAATGATGTTTAAGTGTACAATTCTGTGGCACTAATTACTTTTACATTATTATGCTATCACCACCTTACATTACTAAAATTTTTCATCACTCAAAACAGAAAAACTCTTTACCTTTTAAGCAATAACTCTCCAATCCCCCTCCCTCCAGCCCTTCTTAACCTCTAATCTACTTTTTTTCTTTGAGAATTTGCTTATTTTGTATAAGTGGAATCATAGTATTTCCCCTTTTGTGTTTAGCTTATTTCACTTAGCATAATATTTTCAAGGTTCATCCAATTTGTAGCATGTATCAGACTCTTATTCCTTGTTTTTTTTAATGGGGGTGAGGATTCCCATTATTATTTTTTTAATAAAAGCAGTTGTAAGTTTACAGAAAAATCATGAAGAAAGTACAGAGTACCCAAAAAAGACCCATCTCCACAATTTACCCATGTTATTAACATTTTGCATTAGTATTTTAGTGTGGTACCTTTGTTACAAGTAATGAAAAAATATTATTGTAATTAGACCACTACAGTCTGTAGTTTACGTAAGGGTTCCCTATTTTTGCTGTACAGTTTTCTTTGTTTGTATCCTGGTAACATATACAATCTAAATTTTCTCATTTTAACCACCTTCAAATATATAACTCAGTGGTGTTACTTATATAATGTAATGCTACCATCACTATCCTCCATTACCAAAACTTCTTTCATCGCCACAAACAGAAACTCTTACCAGTTAAGCATTATCTTCCCATTCTCCACACCAGCCCCAGGTAACATGCATTCTAGTTTGTGACTCTATGAATTTGCATATTCAAATTATTTCATATATGTAAGGCCAAATAATGTTTGTCCTTTTGCGTTTGGCTCATTTCACTCAGTGTGATGTTTTTAGGGTTCATCCATGTTATTGCATGTATCAGAACTTCATTTCTTTTTGTGGCTGAGTAACATTCCATAGTATGTATATACTGTGTTTTGTTTATCCATTCATTTGTTGATGGACACTTATGTTGCTTCCACCATTTAGCAATTGTGATTAATGCCTCTAAGAACATAGGTGTGCAAATATTTGTTGGAGTCTGTGGCAGTTTGATATTATTTATGAATTCCAAAGAGAGAGATTATGTTTGTAAACTCATCTGTTCCTTTGGGTGTGATAATGCTTTGATTGTATTAGATTGAGCTGAGCCATCTGATTAAATTATATTAAGATTAGTGCTTTGATTCAACCACACCATTAGAATACAACTCATCGTTGAGTCCCTGCCCCCTTGGTGGGCTGATAAAACAGTCTCTCACACAGAAGTAGACACAGAGAAGAAGAACACATAGGAGGAGACACAGCTCATTAGACACGGCAGAGCCCCTGGGAAGAGAGATGAGCCTGATAGCCTACAGCTGACCTTGTGAAGAGACTAGAGCAGCTGAGCCCAGAAAGAAATGAGCCCTGGGAAGAAAGACTAGCCTTATGCCAGCCTACAGCTGAGATTGGAAGAAGCTGGGACCACAGAGCCTTAAGAGGGAAAAAGGAAGGCTAAACCCTTACAGACATTGCCTGCCATCTTTTGTCAGCATGTGGCCAATGACTTTGGGTGGGAAAGTACCTCTTATGGTACCTTGAGTTGGACTCTTTAGGGCCTTGTGACTATAAGCTTCTATCCCAAATAAATACCCTTTATAAAAGCCAGCAGAGTTCTGGTACTTTGCGTCAGCACCCCTTTGGCTGACTGATAGAGAATCCCTGCTTTCAGTTCTTTTGGGTGTATACTTAGAAGTGGTATGCTGAGTCATATGATAATTCTAAACTGAACTTTATGAAGAACCGCCAAACAGTTTTCCACAGAAGCTGCACTATTTTACATTCCCACAAACAGTATACAGGTGTTCCTATTTCTCCACATCCCCTCCCATGCTTATTTTCCTTTTTTAAAAAATAGTAGCCATTCTAGTGGTTGTGAAATGGCATCTCGTTGTGGTTTTGATTTATAGTTCCCTAATGGCTAATCATGTTGAACTTCTTCTTATGTCCTTATTGGCCATTTTTATATCTCCTTTGTAGAATAAGTCTTTTGCCTATTCATTAGGTTGTTTGTCTTTTTGCTGGTGAGTTGTTGGAGATCTTTATATATTCTGGGTATTAACTCTTATAAGATATATGGCTTTCAAATATTTTCTCCCATTCTGTAGTTTGTCTTCTTACTTTGCTGATAAGGTTCTTTGAGGCACAAAAGTTTTTAACTTTGAGGAAGTCCTGTTTATCTATTTTTTCATTTGTTGCTTGTGGGTTTTTTTCCAAAGCCTAAGAAACCTTGTTTAACACAAGGTCTTGAAGATATTTCCCTATGTTTTCTTCTAGGAGTTCTCTATTTTTGGTTCTAATATTTAGGTCTTTGATTCATTTTTATATATGGTGTGAGGTAGGGGTCTGTACATTCATTCTTTTGCATGTGGATATCCACTTTTTCTAGCACCATTTGTTGAAGAGACTATTCCTTCCCTATTGAGTGGACTTGGCAAAGAATAGCGTTTATTTCTGAACTCTCAATTCAATTCCATTGGTCTTTATATCCTTGGGCCAGTACCATGCTGTTTTGATTCTAGACACACCTTGTTTCATTGCACTTTACTTTATTGTGCTTTGCAGATACTGCTTTTTTATTTTTTTATTTTTTTAAAATTTTTTATTTTTTAACAAATTGAAGGTTTGTGGAAACGCCGCATTGAGCAAGTCTATCAGGGACTTTTTTTCCAACAGCATGTGCTCACTTAGTGTCCCTGTGTCACATTTTGGCAATTCTCGCACTATTTTGGACTTTTTCATTATTATTATTATATCTATTATGATCTGTTATCTTTGATTTTGCTATTCTAATTGTTTTGGGGAGCCATGAATTGTGCCCATATAAGACAGTGAACTTAATTGATTAATGTCATGTATGTTCTCATAGCTCCACGACCAACCATTCCTCAGTCTCTCTCTCTTCTCTGGCTTGCCTATTTCCTGAGATACAACAATATTGAAATTAGGCCAATTAAACACCCTACAATGGCCTCTAAGTGTTCAAGTGAAAGGAGGAGTCACACATCTCTCACTTTAAATCAAAAGCCAGAAATGATTAAGCTTATAGAGGAAGGCAGGTTGAAAGCTGAGATACACCGAAAGCTAGGCCTTTTGTGCCAAACAGCCAGCTTGTTAATGCAAAGGAAAAGTTCATGAAGGAAATTAAAAGTGCTACCCCAGTGAGCACCCAGATGATAAGAAAGCTAAACAGCTTTATTGCTGTTTGGAGAAAGTCTTAGTGGTTTGGATAGAAGATCACACCAACCAAAACATTCCCATAAAATAAAGTCTAATCCAGAGCAAGGCCCTAACTCTCTTCAATTCTGTGAAAGCTGAGAGAGGTGAGGAAGCTACAGAAGAAAAGTTAGAAGCTAGCAGAGGTTGGTTCATGAGGAGGCTTAAGGGAAGAGGCCGTCTCCATATCATAAAAGTGCAAGGTGAAACAGCAAGTGTGGATGTAGAAGCTGCAGCAGTTGATCTAGAAGATCTAGTTAAGATAACTTATGAAGGTAGCGACTCTAAACAAATTTTCAGTGTAAATAAAATAGCCTTCTCTTGGAAGAAGGTGCCATCTAGGACTTTCATAGTTAGAGAGAAGTCAGTGTCTGACTTCAAAGCTTCAAAGGATACTTTGACTTTCTTATTAGGGGCTAATGCAGCTGATGATTGAAGTTGAAGCCAGTGCTCATTTATCATTCTAAAAATTCTGTGGCCCTTAAGAATTATGCTGATTCTACTCTGCATGTGCTCTGTAAATGGAACATCAAAGCCTGGATGACAGCACATCTGTTTACAACATGGTTTATTGAATATTTTAAGCCCACCATTGAGACCTACTGCTCAGCAAAAAAGATTCATTTCAGAATATCACTTACTGTTCAATGACAATTCACCTGGTCACCCAAGAGTTCTGATGGAGATATATAATAGGATTAATGTTGTTTACGTGCCTGCTAACATGACATCCATTCTGCAGCCCATGGATCAAGGAATAATTTTGACTTTCAAGTCTTCTTATTTAAGAAATCCATTTTGTAAGGCAATGGCTGCTATAGATAGTGATTCCTCTTATGGATCTGGGTAAATCTGACAAAATTCTGGGAAGGATTTATGATTCTAGATGCCATTAAGAACATTTTTGATTCATGGGAGGAGGTCAAAATATCAGCATTAATAGGAGTTTGGAAGAAGTTGATTCCAATCCTTATAGATGACTTTAGGGGATTCAGCACTTCAGTGGAAGAAGTAATTATAGATGGGTAGAAATTGCAGGAGAGCTAGTATTAGAAGTAGAGCCTGAAGATGTGACTGTATTGCTGCATCTCATAATAAAACTTGAATGGATCAGTAGTTGCTTTTTCTGGATGAGCAAAGAAAGTGGTTTCTTGAGATATGGAATCTACCCTTGATGCTGTGAACATTGCTGAAGTGACAACAAAGGATTTAGAATAGTTTATAAACTTAGTTGATAAAGCACTGGCAGGGTTTGAGAGGACTGACTCCATTTTTTTAAATATACATAGATTAAAAAAATATATATACATAGTTTACATAAATGTTACATAAAAAATGTAGGAGATTCCCATATGCCCCACTCCCTACCCATCCCACACATAGCCACATTAATAACATCCTTCATGAGTGTAGTATATTTGTTACGATTGATGAACATATATTGGAGCATTGCTGCTAAGTGTGGATTATAGTTTACATTATCGTTTAAACTCTCTCCCGCACAATTTTGTAAGTTATGCCAAGATATATAATGACCTGCATCTGTCATTGCATCAATTCCAGTGTCCCCAAAATGCCCCCATATTACACCTATTTTTCCCTCTCCCTTCCCTCAGAACCTTCAGCGGCCACTGCCTCCACATCAATGATAAAAGTTCTTCCATTGCTAGAATAACAATAGGTTTATAGTAGAATAACAGTAAGTCTACTCTAGTCCATTGTTCATTCCCAAATCCTGAGGTTTCTGGGATGGTGATGCCCACTCTATCTCTCATTGAGAGGGGGCTTAGATCACATGGGGCAGAGGGATGGGACTATCTTGCTTGCAGCTGTAGACTCTCACTGTTCCTTGGGATGGGTGCTGTCCATCTCATGTCCTAGTTAGTTGTCCTGGGTAAGTCCAAGAAACTGGAGTGTAGGTGTTGCAACTCTGTTGAGATTTGGGGCCCAACTGGCACATGGAAAGCCCAAAGATTTAAGTCTCTTGGACATAAACCTATCAACTCTAGTACTAACTAGGTTCAAATAAAAGGGGCAGAATAGCCATGTGCAGGGAAACTACAACTGAGTCCAACTCTGTCACATGGAGGAGCATACAAAGTAGGGCCCACTGGCAGAGTGCCAAACTCTTGAGCTGTCTGCCCTACCTATAGTGTCTGGATGTCTCTAGAGCCCTCAGGAGCCTTGCTATTTGAAGCAATATTTACTGTGGCAGTCAATGAGATCCTGCTGAACGTGCATAAGCATAACCTCTGGAATGACCTCTTGACTCCCTTTGAAGTCTCTTAGCTATATAAACTCATTTGTCTTTACTCTTCCCCCCTTTTGGTCAACATCTTTTTCTGGTTGCATTGCTGGTTGGTGCTTGGTAGTAACCCCCCCCCCTCGGTGCCAGGGAGGCTCATCCCCTGGAGTCATGTCCCACACCAGGGGGAAGGTAATGCATTTACATGCTGAGTTTGGCTTAGAGATAGGCCACATTTGTGACTCCAGTTTTGAAAGAAGTTCTACTGCAGGTAAAATGCTGTCAAACAGTATCACATACTACAGAGAAATCTTTCTTGAAGGAAGTGTCAATCAAATTAGCAAACTTCATTGTTTTCTTATTTTAAGAAATTGCCACAGCCACCTAACGTTTAGCAACCACTACCCTGATCAGTCAGCAGCCATCAACACTGAGGCAAGACCTTCCACTAGCTAAAAGATTATGACTCACTAAAGTCTTAGATAATGGTTAGCATTTTTTAGCAATAAAGTATTTTTCATTTAAGGTATGTATGTCGTTTTTCAGACATGCTATTGCACACTAATAGACTATAGTATAAAATAAACATAACATTTATATGCACTCAGAAACCAAATAATTCATATAACTTGCTTTATTGTGACATTTGATTTATTGTGGTCTGGAATGAACCTGCAGTATCTCCAAGGTTGTACTAGTTATTCATTTGTAGACATTTCTTAATGTGTCAGTATAAGTAGTTTGCGTGTTTCTTGGAATTTGTCCATTTCATCTAGATTACCTAATTTTTTGGTGTACAGTTGTTCATAATGTCCTCTTAAATCCTTTGTATTTCTTTGGGGTCATTAGTAATGTCCCCTCTCTTATTTCTGATTTTGTTTA
>PVKH010023209.1:0-13906 GCA_004027955.1 Chaetophractus vellerosus
AAAAAAAAAAAAAAAAAAAAAAAAAAAAAAAAAAAAAAAAAAAAAAAAAAAAAAAAAAAAAAAAAAAAAAAAAAAAAAAAAAAAAAAAAGAAGGGAAATTATACAGTGATATTCTGAAAAGGATCTCATTTAGGTGACTAAGTTGCTATGGACTATGCATGAGCAGGCGGAAAGTTAGTCATTGTTTAGAAGACAAAGCTCACATTCAATCCTTTAGCACGATAGCACTACTCAGTAAACAAAGGAGAGAACTGTGCTCTTGTGATCCCCACAGTCCAGTTAGGGGGAAATATGCCAAACCTGTGACTGACTTGATTTTATGGATCCAGAGCCAAAAGCAATACTAGGCACCTTTGAATTTGGCCACTTTTCAGTCACAGCTTTTTGATACTGATAAGTGGCACTGCAGAGAGGGATCAAAGAGCGGAAAATGTACGGCAAGGAAGGTTTGCATCAAGCAATTTAAAAGGCAGATATGTTTTGCATAACATCAAAGAACATGATGAAGTTGCTGGTACTGAAATGACAGTTCAATAAAGCAGTCATTGCCATAAAAAACAGAAGATTAACAATTTGATTTCCAGGGTCTAGACATGATATGGAGGAATTTATGGAAAAGGGGTCAGCAAAACAGCCAGCCGTAGATCAACTTCTTTTGAGTGAGAGTAAGAGGAGCGAGGGCAAGATGGTGGCAGTGTAGGGAGCTCCAAGAGTCAGCTCGTTCTGCAGGGTAGTTAGTAATCAGCCAGAGCTATCTAAATCACCTGTTTGGGGGCCCGGGACACTGGAAGAGTATCCTGCAACATCTTTGGAAGAACGGAAGGAGGAGACCACCCATCTGCAGTGAAGATTCTTGAGTAGAGCACGCCACACAACAGAGGACGGTGCCCATCCCTGACTGGCAAAGTAAGACGCCTCAGGAGCTATTCCCTAGCTGGAGTAGGAAGCTCCATTTCCCAAAAGGGAGGAGGAAAAGATGGTTGGGGCACTGACTTCAGCTACTGATTAGTAAATTCTGCTGTCTAAAGTCCAGTCCCAAGTACAGCTAAAGTTTAAACTGGTCCAAGTCAGAAAGAGGCCAGTAGACTCCATTTTAACTCCGAGCATGAAGAAAAGCAGAGCTGATTGAAAATCACAGTGGCAGTAGCCACCAGCTTCCTACCACCCAGGTCAGATTGCTGCCATAGCTTGGGCTCCAGCCCTGCCTCCAACAGGGAGGAAGCTGGAGGGACCCGCATCAGCCTCTCAGGGCAACTGAAGTCACTTTTGGCCAGCACAGACTAGATTGTTGGGGACACATGTGGCTCCATCATCCCCCTAATAGGATAGGAATGGCAGCAGGGCGGCGGGGGGGTGGGGGTGGTCCTCAGACTTTCCAGGCAACTGAAGTCACTTTTGGCCCTAAAGGACAAGATTGTTGTGCACAAATCTGGTCCCATCCCTGCCCCTGATAGGACAGGAGGAAAGAAAGTGCTTCCTCAGCCTCTCCGAGAAACCAGTCATCTTCGGCCTGCACAAACTGGGCTGTTGTACCCACCTGTGGCTACATCCCTGCCCCTAACAGGGAAAGAAGGAGCTGGTGCTTCATCAGTCTATCTGGGCAACTGCAGTCAGTTTTGCCCTGCGCAACTTCATTTACTGCCCACACCTGCACGCCATCCCTGCCCCAGGAAGGGTAGGAAGGGGAGTGGTACCTCGTCAGTCTCCAAACACTGCTTCCCTTTCTTCTGTTATTATATGTTATTATATGACTCCAAACAACTAGACAGTCATGGCCTACACAGCTTGGATTACTGAACACTACTGTGGCCAAGTCCCCACCACTGGCAGGGGAGAAAGGTGTGATAAGCTTCATCAGTTCCTGGGGCAATGCAGACAGCTTCAGCCTCCATGGCTTACAATACCAACCTTGTCCTTGGCTCCCCAGCAAAGGAACAATGGCAAGAAACAGATGAAAAAGAGCTGAAAAAAATCAGATTGTCTAACCATGAGCCATTGTTAAGTTCCAAAATAAGTTGAACCGAGTATCAAAGAGAGGATGTAGTACAAAGCCAATCAAATAGAAAGTCCTAGAGAGAAACTGTGAACAGAATAAAAACATCAAGTAAATCACATGCTGAAATGCCAACAAAAAATTACAAGCCACACCAAGAAACAGAAATATTTGGCCCAATTGAAGGAACAAACTAACCCTACAAATGACATAAAGGAGTTGAGACAACTAATCACAGATGTTCAAACAAATCTCCTTAATAAATTCAATGACATGGCTAAACAGATTCAAGATATTAAGAAGACAATGGGTGACACAAAGAAGAATTTCAAGGCATACATAGAAAAATAGCAGATATTATGGGAATGAAAGGCATAATAAATGAAATTAAAAATACACTGGAGACATATAATAACAGAAGAAAGGAAAGCAGTGACCTTGAAGACAGGGCCTCTGAAAGTGAATACACAAGTGAATAGATAAAAAAAGAATGGAAAAAAATTGAATAAGGTCTCAGGGAACTAAGTCACAACAAGTGACATTCAAACATACGTGTCATGGGTGTCCCCAAAGGAGAAGAAAAGGGGAAAGGGGCAGAAGGAATATTTGAGGAAATAATGGTAGAAAATTTCCAAATTCTATTGAAGGACATATATATCTCTGTCCAAGAGGCACAAAGTACTCCAATCCAAAAAAGTCCCAATAAACCTACTCCAAGACACACACTTATAAGAATGTCAAAGTCAAAGACAAAGGGAATTCTGAAAGCAGCAAAAGAAAAGAGCTTCATCATAGAAGGCATGCCCAGTTATAATAAGTGCTCATTTCTCATCAGAAACCGTGGAGGCAAGAAGTCAATGGTATGGTATATTTAAGATACTGCAAGAAAAAAACTGCCAGCCAAGAATCTTATATCCAGCAAGCTTGTCTTTCAAAAATGAAGGTGAGTTTATAATATTCACAGATAAAGAGAAACTGAGAGCATTTGTAACCAAGAGACCAGCTTGGCAAGAAATAGTAAAGGAAGTTGCTACAGCCTGAAAAGAAAAGGCAGGACAGAGAGGCTTAGAAGAGAGTCTAGAAATGAAGATTATATCAGTAAAAGTAATTATAAGTGTAAAAATAGTGGTCAAAACAAAATATGACAAATAAAACCCAAAGGTTGAAATGGATGAAGTAAGAACTGCCTTTACAATAATAACATTGAATGTAAATGGATTAAACTCCCCAATCAAAAGACACAGGCTGGCAGAATAGATAAGAAAGTATGAGCCATCTATATGCGGTCTACAAGAGACTCACCTTAGAAAAAGGATACCAATAGATTGAAAGTGAAAGGCTGGAAAAATATATTCCACACATGCATTAACCAAAAACAAACAAACAAACATGGAGTAGCTATACTTATATCAGATGAAATAAACTTTGAAAGGAAAACTATTCACCAGGAAGAAATAACAATCATAAATGTATATGCATCTAATGAGGATGCCCCAAAATACATGAGGCAAACACTTGCAAAGCTGAAAGGAGAAACAGATGTCTCTACAATAATAGTTGGAGATGTCAATATACCATTCTCATCATTGGATAGAACATTTGGACAGAGAATCAATAAAGAAACAGAGAGTTTGAATAATATGATAATGAACTAAACCTAATAGTTATAGACAGAATATTGCACTCCAAAACAACAGAATATACATTCTTCTCAAGTGCTCATGGATCTTTCTCTAGGATAAACCATATGTTGGATCACAAAACAAGTCGCAATAAAATTTAAAAGGTAGAAATTATACAAAGTACTTTCTTTGATCATAATGGAATGAAGCTGGAAATCAACAACAGGCAGCAAAAGGGAAAATTCACAAGTATATGGAGATTAAACAACATACTCTTAAATAATCAGTGGATCAAAGAAGAAATTGAAAGAGAATTCAGTAAATATATCAAGACAAAAGAAATGAGAACACAACATATCAAAACCTATGGAGTTCCACTAAGGTAGTGCTGAGAGGGAAGTATATAACCTTCTATGCTCATATCAAAAAAGAAGAAAGAACTAAAATGAATGACCTAACTATACAGATGGAGGAACTAGAAAAAGAACAGTACAGTAATCCCAAAGCAAGCAGAAGGAATGGCATCATAAAGATCAGAACAGAAATAAAAGAAATTGAGAACAAAAAGAAAAAATAAAACAATAGAATCAACAAAAGTGGTTATTTGAGAAGATAACCAAAACTGACAAACCCTTAGCTAGACTGACAAAAAAAAAGATGCAAATAAATAAAATTAGAAATGTAAGTGGGGATATTACTACTGATACTGACCCCACAAAAATTGAATGGATCATAAAATGATATTATGAACAACTGTGCACCAACAAACTAGACAACAAAGATGAAATGCCCAAATTCCTAGGAACATATAAACAACCTACATGGAACCCAGAAAAATTGAAGACTTCAACAAAACAATCACAAGTAAAGAGATTGAAACAGTCATCAAAAATCTTCCCAAAATGAAAAGCACTGGCCCAGATGGTTTCCCATGTGGGTTCTACCAAGTATCAAAGAAAATTTAATAACAATCTTACTAAAACTCTTCCAAAAACTTGAACAGGAGGGAACACTACCAAACTCATTCTATGAAGCCAACATCACCCTAATACCAAAGCCAGATAAAAATATTATGAAAAAAAGAAAATTACAACCCATTTCCCTAATGAATATGGATGCAAAAATCCTCAATAAAATACTCGCTAATCGAATCCAACAACACATATTCATCATGATCAAGTGGGTCTTATCCCAGGCATGCAAGGTGGTTCAACATAAGAAAAGCAATTAGTGCAATGCAATGCATTAATAAATCAAAGAAGAAAAACCACATTATTAACTCAATATATGGAGAAAAGGCATTTGACAAAATACAGCATCCTTTCTTGGAAAAAACACTCTGAAGATAGGAATTGAAGGAAAATTTTTGAACATGATAAAGGACATAAACAAAAAAATCCACAGCTAACATCATACTCAATGGTGAAAGTCTGAAATCTTTCCCTTGAGATGGAGAACAAGAAAAGGATACCCACTAACTCCACTGTTGTTCAATATAGTGCTAGAGGTTTTAGCTAGAGCAATAGGGCAAGAAAAAGAAATAAAAGGCATCCAAATTAGAAAGGAAGAAGTAAAACTTCCACTATTCACAGGTGATATGATCCTATCCCTAGAAAGTCCTGAAAAATCTACAACAAAGCTACTGAATGAGTTCAGCAGTGTCAAGATACAAGATTATACCAAAAATCTGTAGTATTTCTATACACTAGTAATGAGCAATCTGGGAAAGAAGTCAGGGGGAAAAAATTCCATTTACATTTACAAGTAAAGGACCTGTATTCAGAAAACTACAATGCATTGCTAAAAGAAACCAAAGCAGACCTAAGTAAATGGAAAGACATTCCACGTTCATGAATTGGAACATTAAGATGTCAATTCTACACAAATTGATTTACAGATACAATGCAATCCCAATAAAAATTCCAATAGCCTTTTTTAAAGAAATGGAAAAGCCAATTTTCAAATTTATTTGGAAGGGTCAGGGGCCACAAATAGCCAGAAACTTCTAAAAAAGGAAGAACGAAATTGGAGGCCTCTCACTTCCAGACTTTATATTACCTAGCAACAGTGGCTAAAAACAGCATAAAGATAGACATATTAACCAATGAAACCGAACTGATTGTTCAAAAACAGACCCTCACATCTATGGTCATGTGATTTTTTCACAAGTCTGTCAAATCCACCCAGCTGGACAGAATAGTCTATTCAACAAATGGTGCTAGGAGAACTGGATATTCATATACAAAAGAAAGAAAGAAGACCCCTAGCTCACACCTTATGCAAAAATTAACTCAAAATGGATCAAAGGCCTAAATATAAAATCTAGGACCATAAAACTGGTGGTAGGTGGTGGATTCTTAAACCTTACTACTCAAAGCACAAGCAACAAACAAAAAAATGGAAAGATGGGACCTCCTCAAAATTAAACACTTTTGTTCTTCAAAAGACTTTGTCAAGAAAGTGAAAAGGAAGAAAATATTTAGAAACCACATATCTGATAAGGGTTTGACTTCCTTGTTATACAAAGAGATCATCTAGCTCAACGATAAAAGAGCAAGCAATCCAATTTTTAAAATGGGCAAAATTCTTAAATAGACATTTTTCCAAAGAGGAAATACAAATGGTAAAAAAAAACACATGAACAAATGTTCAATATAACCAGCTTTTAGGGAAATGCAAATCAAAACTACAGTGAGATATCATCTCACACCTCATAGAATGTCCATGGTTTTTTTAAAACTACAAGTTCTGGAGAGATTTTTAGAGAAATAGGAACACTCCTTCACTGTTGGTGGGAATGTAGAATGAGGCAGCCTCTATGGAAGACAGTTTGGCCATTCCTCAAGAAGCTCAATATAGAATTTCCATATGATCCAGCAATGCCTCTACTAAGAATATATCCAGAAGAACTGAAAGTAGGGACGCAAACAGATATTGCACACTGATGTTCATAACAGCATTATTGACAATTGCCAAAAGATGAAACAACCCAAGTGTCCATCAACAGATGAATGGATAAACAAAATGTGGTATATACATACTATGGGATACTATGCTGTGCTAACGTGAAATGAAATTGAGACACATATGACAACATGAATTAATCTGGAGGACATTATGCTGAGTGAAATAAGCCAGACACAAAAAGACAAATATTGTATTGTACCACTAATATGAACTAAATATGAAAAATAAATGCATGGAGTTAAAATCTAGAGTATAGGTTACTAGAAGATAGGATGAAGGCTGAGAAGGGGTACTGAGGCTTAATGTATGTAGAATTTTTAATTAGTTTGACTGTAAAAGTGAAGAAATGGACAGAGTTGATGGTAATATATTATAATTACTATAACTAAAACAGTGGGTCTTTAAATGTAATTGTGGCTGAAAGTGGTAGTCTAGGGATGTAAATGTCAATTGAAAGAAAGCTGGAGAATAATCTAGGGACTGAATAACCCAGTGAACCCAGTGGTGGATGAGGAGTGTGCTTAATAGTACAAATACAAGAATGCTCTTCTATGAACTAGAACAAATGTACATCACTAATACAAGGTGGTAAGAATATGGTGATACAAGGGAAAAATACAGTTAATGTAACTTATGGACTATAGTTGACAGCAATATTGTAATATTCATGCATCAATATCAAAGAAGGTACAATATCAATGCTAATGACCAGTAATGGGGGGTACAAGACTTTTTTCTTTTGGACTAAGAAAAGCATCCAAAGGCGATGACTGCACAACTCTATATTTAAAGTGAGAGTCACTGAGTGTACACTTTGCACGGAGTGCATGAGGCATGGTACTGTATAACACAGCGAACTGTGTGGTGGATGATGGAGTGTGGTTAACAGCACAAATATGAGAGCATTCTCTCATGAACTATAATAAACATACAATACTAATACACGGTGTTAATAGTGGAGGAGTATGGAATAAATATACCAAATTTAAGCTATGGACCATAGTTAGTAGTTATATTTTGATGAAATTTTTTCACAAATGTCCCACAACAATGCAAGGTGTTGATGGAGGGGTGATGTTTGGGAATTCTGCACGTTATGCATGACTGTACTGGAAGCTCACAACTTCTCTTAAAAAAAAAAATTAATGTGTTTGAGTGAGGTTGTATTAGTCAGTCAAAAAGATGTCTTTGCAAAATATACCAAAAATTGGTCGGTCTTTATAAAGGGTATTTATTTGGGGTAGAAGCTTACAGTTACCAGGCCACAAAGCATAAGTTTCTTCTCTCACCAAAGTCCACGTGTTGGAGCAAGATGGCTACCGACGTCTGCAAGGGCTCAGGCCTTTGGGTTCCTCTCCTGCCGGGGCTGCGTTTCTCTCCGGGCTTAGCTTCTGTTTCCTCCATAAGTTCAGCTGTAGACCATGAGGCGCTCTCTACGCTTTGCATCACTCCACAAGGCCAGCTGTAGACTATCAAGCGAACAGCTCACTTGTCTCCTCCTGGAGCGCTCCTCTCCAACATCAGAACTTCTTCTCAAAAATCTGCTTCTCCAATCTGCTGCCTTGCTTTTTACACTAGAGGCCACACCCACCAAGGGGCGGGGCTCAATGCCCTACTAACGTGGCCCAGTTAATGCCCTAATCATAAACCAATCATGCACAGATGAACGGATCAGTTTACAAGCATGATTCAATTTATATTTTTGGAATTCATAATTAGATAAAACTGTCAAACCATTACAGAGATTAACTCTTCTGTAAAGAGAAAAAACTTTCCAACTTGACTTCTTATCTGATTTGCTACAGGAAAAAATGAGATATACACGTAATGATGATAAGGATTTATGGAAAGGTTATGATATATATTTAAATACAACTATGAATGATTAATTCATAATGATTAATCATTACACTGTTTACATTCATTTGAATTCACTTCAGAGAGTTTTAACTGTGTAGGGTATAGGTGTTCCATTTGTATATTAATTGGCATTTGTGGGCATTTTCATTTTTAAAAGCTGGCATCAAACTGTTGAGCAGGACTATTCCTTGCATTTTCAAAATTTTCTATAGGAAAGTCTGCTTTTGCCTATGTCTGAGGCTCCTAACACAGAGTAAAAAGATAGGCTTCAATGGAGTGGTATACTGAATGTTTTGGATATGAAGAAATTTAAAGTAAATGAAGATGTAGATGTCGTGTAATATATTATATGACATACTAAATTTTTAGTAATACTAATAGGTACCCAAATGATTATAAACACCTTGAGAACAGAAACCATGCCTCATTAACCTGTTATACTAGCAGCTTGCCTGACATACAGTAGGTACTTAATAAATCAATGTTGAGATAAAGTGAATTACCTGGTAAATGTTATCTAAAATAATACATCTATGAAAAAAATGAACCTGATTCATGATCTTTAAATTATAAAATTAGAAATATATGAAAACCCAGAGCAGTTTGTTTTGGGAGGTTTTAACATGGAACTTTATTGAAATGTATTTACAAAGATATAATCTAGGTCTTTTTTTGCAACCTCTTTTATTCAACTATATTAAAAAGGTATTTGATAGTTACACACATTTTGGGGCTTTGCCATCAGACATAGATCACAATTCAGGCCATAGACAACCCTCTCTTCTTTACAGTTCCTGAATGATACATGATCATATAAACTGGCCTACATCCTCCATTGCAGCATCATCCATGACAATTCCCAGGTCCCATTCCCCCCAAAACAAACAAACAAACAAAAAAAACAAACAAAAACAAAAACAAAAAAACCCTGCATTACAATTGCTCTTCCCTCACCCTGCTCCCAAAGTGTCCAATCACCCTGGCTCCACATAATTTTGCAATTTCTTGCATTGCATACATCATAAGTCTATATCAGGACTCCAACAAGTCCACTCTAGCCACACTTAGGGATGTGCATATGGAGGGTTGTGGGAGGGGTGGGGGGGTGGCATATGGGTACTCCTGGAGTCTCTGTGTAACATTTGTGTAATCAATGTGTCCTAAAAATGTATATAGATATATAAAAAAATAAATAATTAATTAATTTTTAAAAAAAGTTATCAGTATAAATAGAAAGAAATATAATTTGAAACACAGGAACTTGCGACATTCATAATTAAATATATCCATTCATTAGAATATTCTATATATTCATGACATAACAAATATTGAAATTCTGAAAATTTAGTGTTTATATAATTTTTAAAATTCTGCTAATCTCTCATATTAAAAAAAAGGTATTTGAAAAATTAGGAGATCAGTTATGCAATTCCCATTACACAATCCAGTCACTGCTTTGCAATACATGAATTTGGCACAAAGAGTTAATGACAAATAAATTTTTTCCACAAGATTTGACTGAGAAGTAGGAAGAAGGAAGCATTAAGGAGATATTCTCTATAAAGAAAGGTCTTCGCCCTTATTTCAGAAAGTTTCCAACCCTCTCCCTGGCTAAGCACTTGCTCCTGAACATTTTCTTTTCTTTTTCGTCTTCTTCCCTTATCTTTCTCCACTTTGGCCTCCTTCCCCTTCCTCTAGATACCAATGAGCATTAGAAATAAAAGAATTCAATCTAGGTTAATAAAGCCATACCAAAATTTTAGGTTTCCAAATAAAAACATACAATTGCATACTTTGAAGGGAACTTCAATTTCTAGTTCAACTTGCTCATTTACTACATGAGGAAATTGAGTCTCAGGAATGTTGTCAACCATTGCCCAACTAAAGGAATAAGAACAGAAGTTTAAAAATAATCTAAAATTACCTCCCCATGATGTTTGCATTTTCTATTATTATGGGTAAATTAGTCAAACAGCATAATATTAATTGCTACCCGATAACTAGACAAGATTTGACAGGTGACAAACAAGTTTACTGGAGCTCAAGAAAAAAGAGATTTGTACCTTTGGAATAACTTTTTCTTTCTTACCCATCTTACATTCATAAAGAATAGATTTGATACTGCAAACATAAAGACTCTATGAAAAGAAAACAGAAAATTGTGAATAGTCCAAAAATGAGAAATATCTCCAATCTGGTAGTGGGATTTATCCTAAGATTGAGGAAACAAAATGCTCATTTTCCAGTTTCATTAACTCCCTTTAGCTATGTTTTCATAGTCTAGATACATGAGCTGGACCTCTTTGCTCCTGCTCTAAAAATATTAATTTCTTCAGTCCACCTCCAACCCACATGAAAAGTTAAGGTATGGGATTATTTTAGGAGGAAGCTGGAAAGTGCTAGATGGATGTATAAAATACAGAATAGCAGTCTCTAAGGGTTCATGTTCCAAAACAATTGATTTTGCTTTTTACAACAATTAAAAGGACAAAAATGAGAAAGAGATTACACGGGCAAAGTGGTCAAGAAAGAATTACTTCTAGTCAGGGCTGGGAGGATATAGACTCACAAGTGTTCTTAACCTCTTTTGTTCCATGGACACTTTGCAAGTCAGGTGAAAACCACAGACCCCTTACTAAGTCCATATTATACTATGTATTATTTAATAAGTACATCACACCCACACCAATACGTCCCCAAAAGAATAATGTTTTTTTGAATTTCAATTCAAACTCACGGACCCCTGGTTTAGAAGGAGGAGGAAGCGTTGGGAAAGGACACCGTCAGCTTCGTGAGGGTAGGTCTGTGCCTCTCCGTCACTCACGGGCAGTGTGCAGCACACCCTGCCTGGCATGCAGTGCACTTCAATTCATGTTAGTTGAATGAATAAATAGGAAATGGGAAGACTGAGGCATGAAAAATACAATATGGTCAAAATCAGAGAGATGGGAATACATTTGACATTTAGCAGAACTACAAATAGATCAGTTGAGCACAGAGGGTCTGAATAAAGAAGTAGTAGGTGGTAAGTTGGAAACGTTGGTGCCCTTCTTCTGAACTTCCACAATACCCTTGGTTTACCTCTGTTACACCTTTACCACATTGCACTGTGAATGATGACTTGCTTGTCTGTATCCCCATCTAAAAAAATGAACTCTTTGAGGGAAAGGACCATGATCTCCATTTATGTGCCCAAAGATTAGGGCCAGCAAGATGTTAGTAAATCTATCTTGAGGGAGTGGATTAATGAATCAATTTATATTATCTTGTATAATGCTCACAATAACGGTGCACTTTGATGTCAGACTAAGCAGTTTGGATTTCATCCTGAGGGCAATGGGTAGTCAATTAATAAATTTGAGTGGCAATGTGATATGACTTCAACAGCAAAGATCAAGATGCTGATGTCATAGCACCAGGTAAGAGTGGTAGGCTGGGATGATGGAAATGGGCATGGACAAAAGGGATCTAGGAATATGAAAATAGTGCACATAACCCCAAATGCACATTGAAATGCATACTATGCTCCAAAAAATACTAACATTCTGCTCCTTTTGATCCTTTTCCACTGACTACCTACACTACAAAAATATTCCTATCCATTCTGAATTCAAAATACACTTGGCTCTTACCTTTTACTGTCTAGTCCTCTTACTTTCCATAGTGCTATTATCTAGGGCATATTTACACCATGTTCCATCATAGCTTTGAAGTCTGATAAGTACACAGCAATTTTATTCAGAGGAAAAATAGAAAGAGCCCTACTACTTAACCTGAAAATTTCCATTGATTCTGTCAACAAAAGCATCAACAGACAATGGGAAAACAGATCAAATCAGGTCAACAGATTTTGTTTTAGAATGAGAAAACAGAATGTTCCAGCATTAACTTGCCTTACAATTCTGGTATGGAAATAAAAGAAAGCTATTTTAAGATAGTGAATAGACATAAATTATGAACATCTAATTTTTTTAAAGCCTTAACTGTAGTGGGTTTTTAAGGATTTACACAATAACTTCTTTGGCCTTGATAAGAAGTATTTCCATAGACAAAACTACCATCTAGATCTAAAGCCAACCAAATCTAAATACAAATACGAACCTTTAGGGAATAGCAATTATGTAAAACTATCATTTTTGCTTCATATACATTCTACTTTCCAAGATTAATATGTTCTTAGTAAATCTAGTCTTATCAAGTACTGAAAATAAAAAGCTTGTCTAGGGACTCCATCTATTAATTAGTAAGCCATCAATTATTGAGCATTAAGTAAGCTAAATTATTTTATATAATACACAGTAATAAAGACTCACTGAATATGAATTGCAAAGGTCGGGGCCGGCTCGATAGCCCAGTGGATAGGGCGCCGGCATACCACATGGGAGGCCCTGGGTTCGATTCCCGGGGACCTCTCCTAGCGGGCAGACTGCCTTGAGAATGGCAAGCCGCCATGGGTGGGCCGGAGCCGCTGTGGGCAGGGCAAGAAGCTGCCACGGACAGGGCAAGAGCCGCCACGGGCAGGGCAGGTCGCCCACGGATGGAGCGCAGCCAGCCACCCGCGAACTGAATCAAGCGCCGGCCGTGAACGGATGCAGAGACCGCCCACAAGCGGGGAAAGCCGCTCCTGCACAGTGACCACTCTCGGCGCGTCGCCGCAGCGGGGGGGAAGGGGAGATATGTAATAAAATAAATAAAATCTTTAAAAAAAAAAAAATGAATTGCAAAGGTCAACAGTTTGTTTAAAATGCAATGACAATGAGATTGAGGTAATAAAAGACATGATTAAAAGCCATACTGCTATCAACTCTTTAAAGAAATTGTCTGCTATCAACTCTTTAAAGAAACTGCCTGCAGGTACCTGGTTCTATGTTAAACAATGCCCAGATAAGCTGGTCTGAGTTTCTCCAGGCCAATTTGAGAATTCTGTTTATATCTGTAGTGCTAACTCTGAATATGAAGGCAGATGTCAGCCCACCCTGGAGCTGTAAGAGTTTGCACACAGTGCAGAAATGCTCAAAGTTCCACATAGGCATGTGAGGACCCTGGCAGAGCACCTGGTTCCTTCTGAACCTCCAAGTTCCAAATGTTGTCTCTATTGCCGAAGACATTTCTCCCTCAGCATATAAATCAGCATTAGGATGCTACTTGCCAGAGAAGAATGAAATCCAAGCTGCGTTCATCTTGTATGGGGAATTTGTGTTCAACTGCTAGTAAAAAAGTTTCAGAACACAGAGGATTAAACAATTTCTGAGTAAGAAGTTCAGAAGATAATCACCCAGGGCTGGTACTGCATGTCCTTAAATCATCCAGGACCCAGGTTCTGCCTGTGAAATTGGAATGGCCAATGATTTTACTATCCAACTGGATTTGCTTGAGCTTCCATTTTATCCAGGGAATTATGAAAAAGAAACGGAGTTTAACTGATTCAGGCTGACATACCAATAATCCTTTGTGGAGCTGGTGG
>PVKH010023210.1:0-13914 GCA_004027955.1 Chaetophractus vellerosus
AAAATGTGAAAATATATATGTCTTTATACCCATCTTCTGTACAAACCTCCCACCACTGTTTGAAAAAATACAGGCCCCAGAGCACATACTATTACTTGAGCAGGGAAATATCAGGGAACTAATATTTATGGATGATGAATAAAGATGAGGACAGGTAAAGACTGCAGCATGGTAGTAAATAAATGGTCTGTTTAGTTTTTCCAGGAATGAACCAACAAAGGATCATATTTCAGTTCTGAATGCTGCTAAAATAAACCCTTAAATATGCTGCAGACCTGGACCAATGACATGTACCATAAATATCATTCTTAATCTAAACCTTTGCACCTTCCTCCCTCAGTCCACACATAATCTTCACATATATTCTGTCAAGGCACAGTTCAAATGTCACCTGCTCGATAAAATTCTCCCTGGGTCCTCCAGTTGAATTTTTCAGTACTCTGAAATTCCCTTGCACTTTATATAAGCCGTTGGAAGCATATTTACAGTTGTTTATATACATATCTTATCTTCCTACTATAATGTTAAAGTTTCTTGAGGACAAAAATGAGTGTATCATTCATCTTTAAATCCCCCAAAGGACCCATCCCAGTGCCTTGTACAAGTTGGCACTGAATTAATATCTGTTCAAAAATCTCAGACTCATATAAGAATTCCCATTGAAAACTGTTTACACAATACCTAGCATTACTCTATATGACCAGGTTTTTTTTGCATGCTTATTTCATCTGTTGTTGCTTGGCCTCTGTCCACTATATTAGCAAGCTAATGATGAATTATCAGCAAATTTGAATATCTGTCTTGTGCTGCTGAAGTGGTTATATGTCATATCATATTGATATTCTATCCAGCTGAAATCATGTAATTAAGCTTTCTGCTCTTTCATGTGACATTTTAAGTCCTCTCTAAGAACTGTGGACTCAATTATATCTAAGGCAATAATCCTTTCTTTCATTATGAAACTACAGCAAATGATTTCTGAAGCAGGATTACAAAAGAAATTTCATTTTGTATTTATTTCTCTATCTTACCACTTTGTTTCCACTTCTTTAAAAAAGTGACCTTTATTTTTCTAATATTCATCAGCCAAATTATATTTTTTGCATTCAAACATAGTTTTAATCAATAAACAAACAAAGCAGGATTTTCTAAGCTCCTACAAGGTCCATCCCTTTGGGGTTGCAACTTGGGACACCCATGTTCAGCACTTTCATGGAGGAGGGAAGAGGAGGGATACCAAGGGCACTGTACCTTAATCCTCCTCTCTGATTATTACTAACATTCAACTTCATGTTTTCTATTTTAATAATATAACAAAAAGCCTATAAAACACACTGACAGTGTGGGTCCCTTTTAAGTGGGATGATCTTCACGAGGTTTATTATACACTGAATTGATAGAACAATCAGATTTCCAGACCTGGCACTGGGTCTTGGGTTGGGGAAGGAGGCATAAACCGAAGTCAAAGCAATGATGTTGCACAGGTGCCTCGCAATCAATCTAAATGATAAAGACCAATGCAAATGAAATGACAGGAAAAATCCAATATAAAAATACTTCAGAGACAGGCTGTGTGATACAAAACTACAGGCATTTGAAGAAGAGCAGATCATATGGTCATCATGACAAAAGCCACCAGAATGCAGAGCTGAAACAAGCATGGGGAGTTAAGGGAAACCAGAGAGGATGTAGTTCACAAGAGGACCTAGAAAGCCTGATAAAAGGGTTTAGATAAGACATGTTTAGATTTTAAAAACAGGAAATAGTGAATCACTGAGCCAGTGAACAAATGAGTAGAGAAATATGATCATGAAGTAAATGTTTAAATAAAATTCATCTTAAAAGGGATGAATTGAGGGCAGAGGTAGTATTCCCAGGGCCTAGAAAATTACCTCACAAAAGTGGGTGTTCCATAAATGTTTTCCAATATAATGGTTAGATGGATGGGTGGATGGTTGGGAGCAGAAAGAGTCTAAAACAGGGAGACCCTACAAGGAGACCAAAAGTTGTTTTAGCTTGGGCCTAAAATGGGTAACAGTAGGAATGAATTGGAAAGGATGGATACTATAGACATGTGAAAGTAGTAATAAGCAGTTACAGAAAGGTAAGAGACATGGGAATGAGAAATAGAGATTGAATGAAGATGTTTCCAAGGTTTCAAGCCAAAGTGAATGGGAGAATGAATGATCTTCTCAAGGGTAAAAATGATGAGATTACATTAAGGTCTGTAGATTTTGAAGTGAAGGCAGAACTTCTAATTACTACCATAATCATTTGGAGGTATGAGACAGAATTTGAATAAGAGAACAGAACTGATGTTTTAGGAATTACCCATCCACAAAAAAGTATTAGAATGGATAAAAGCTAGCAATTTCATTTAAAATTCCCAAAGGAAAAGATTTTCCAAATAACAACATAATAATAACAATAATTTTGATTTATTATTATTAGTAGTAGTAGTATAGCAGCTAATATTTCCTAAGTCTTCATTATATACCAAACATCTTAAGTTGTTCGCATATATTATTTATTTAATCCTCACAATATGAGGCCATTATTATTATGCCCATTTTACAGAATAAGAAACTGAGGCACAGAGATGTTAGGTAACCACACCTATTGTTTTAGTTTCCTCGGCTGCTCAAGCATACCATGTGAGGTGAACATGATAACAACCACACTATGGAAACATCTTCAAGCATACCATGAGATGGGTTGGGTTAAACAGTGAGAATTTATTAGCTGATGGTTTTGAGGCCAGGAAGATGTCCAAATCAAGGCAATGCTTTCTCCCCAAAGACTATAGCATTCTGAAGTAGGCTACTGGCAATCCTTGATTCTTAGCGCCTCTGTCATATGATAATGCACATGATATCATGGTGGCATCTCCTGGACTCTGTTCTCTTCTGGGTTCCATTGAATTTCAGCTCTGGCTGGTCCCTGTGGCTTTCTCTCTGTACCTGAATTTCATTCATCTTATAAGGGACTCCCGTAATCCCTTCCTGACAGGACTGAGCCACACCTTAACTGAAGGAGCCTCATCTGAAGGTCCTACTTACAATGGGTTCATACCCACAGGAATGGATTAAATTTAAGAACATTTTTTTTCTGAGGTACACACAGCTTCAAACCACCACATTTATTAAGTACCAGAAATAAGACTTGAATTCAAATCTGGAAAAATGCCTTTTTCTATGCCAATAGTCTCTGAAGTAGTAAGGATCCCACTGAGGAATGGGAGAATATATCAACATTTCTATTTATTTTTCATCTTAACCCATTAAATTTTCTATTATTGGGTATGATTTATAATGTATGCAATATGTTAATACAGTAGTATATAAACTATAACCCCACGCAAATATTTATCAACTGCCTATCTCATGCCAAGCTCTGTGGCAGATTCTGTGAATTCTAAGAAACAATCCCTGACTTTAAGGAGGTCAGTAACATAAAGCCCAGACATGTAAACAATTCATTATAATCCAATATTACAAGAACTGTAATGGTGATACTCAAGAATTAGCACTTTCTTACTGAGTACATGCTATATTCTAAAGCCCTGTTCTAAACACCTATTTATGTATTTTATCTAAACAAACCTATGAGATAGACTGTATTAGTATCTCCATTTTACAGATGTTGAAACTGACTTAGGTAAGTTAAGAAACTTGTCCAAGATTACTCTCCTTAGAGTGGTGAAAAAGAGATTCTGAGGGGAAAAAAGCTAAGCAGCCTACATATGCTACTCTGCTGGGTCTCCAGATTCATCAACTAAATCCTTTCAGTTTAATAGCCTATGAAAACAAATCAGATCTTAAAAAATGACACAGTAACAATAAAAATCAGGCCATACTTAGACTTGCATTTCCAATAATCCACTGAAAACGGTAGATGAAATCTATTTTTAAGGTAAACATTGCATTTTGCAATGCTGTATTTCAAGAAAAATTACTTCACAATAGGCAATCAAATATATTTGTTCATACAAAAGTGCTCCCTTGAGTCATACTAAAATGGAAAACTGTTGCAATTACTTCTATGTATAAAAAAATACAGTTTAATGCCAAATGCCTTCTCTCATTGGGAAAAATATTATGCTCAAGTTCCACATATTTCTAAGATGTTACTTTCTTTAAAAAAAAAAGTCATTTGAGACACCTCAGAAATAGAATGCATTATTTTTGGGTTTATGGGAAAAAGTCAATGCTACAGTAAACAGAACACAAACTCATGTGTTTCCCCAACTGTGGTATTTAGAAATCCACTTTCAAATTACTTTCCTCTTAATTTTGTTTAAAAGAGTGAAAAATGCCAGAAAAATAAGCATTTCCATAGTATAAGTTCAAATCAGGAAACTTATAAAACAAGATGGAATCATTTTAAAAGGTGCACATCCAGTTTCAAAGAAGAGAGTAGAGCTTGTTAAAACTTTTTCAGCTTGGGCCCTATAGATGCTTGAAAATTCTTCCTGTCAGACTTCTATAGATCACAACCATAAACTTAAGTCCACATGTTGCCATGTGAAAAAAGAATGCCACATACTATCTATTCAGGGAAACCTTCTCTCTGAAAGGTGAGGCTGAACTTTGTTTGCCTTAGACATCTTACAGAAAACATGACTACTGTCTTCCCAGATCAATCCCAGCCAATTGATATTTCCATAGTTGGAATCTGAATTTCACAGAATTTTCAAAGATCAAAGAAGCATGCATGATGAAGAAACAGAAGTTTGGATAAGTTAAGTGACTTGGCAAGAATTATGTGACTTGTTAAATAGCAGAGCTCAATAAGGACTCTTGTTTCTTGATGGCCAGACTGATTTCCCACAATAGTACACTGGGTTGTAGTCTGGTGAATTTGTGCAATACAAATTCTTTCTCTAACCAAATCAGAATGAGCTTCTTGAAGATAGAAACTGTGTCATTTATTTCTTTTGAAACTCCACAGTAACTTTGTAGTTCTGGGAATTAAAAAAAAAAAAAAAAACTTATCAGAATAAAGGCTTTAAGGAGTAAGGCCGAAAAATCTAGTATCCATCACTAGAGCTTGTGTAAAATCCATTCTTCAGGATTCAGAAAAACCTCAACACTCTATTATTGTTTGTATGTCTATTTGTATTTCCAGAAAGATTCTGAGTTATTAATTTTTTTCTTACTTTTTTTGATGTGTGGCTTCCTAGACTATCTTAAAAAAATACACTTGATAAAGCATTAAGTAACTCTAAGACAAGAGCTATTTATGAGAGACTAGCTGTCAACAATTAACTGAACCACAACACTCCAAAAGTGAAATACTGGGTCCAATTCTGGCAAGAGAATATTTACACAATTATATACTACTCACTTAATATTCAATTAGAAACATGACTTTATTATGAGGATGGAAAACTGATGAGACACAAAACAACATACATGTTAACTTTGTTTTTCAGTCGAAATAGCTACTGTCAAAATAGCTAAATCTTGTTATGCCTTTATCCCATAGCCACTGCACCACTGGCCTAAAAGAAGATGCACTAGACATTTTCTATTTGTCCCTTGAGACCTTTGTTCTGCTCTTCTCCAACTTGAGGTGAATCTGGGAGGCAGATCTGCAAGGACTTCATCACAGGACCTGTGTGGTATCTGATTTTCACATGGATGTGGCCAATGAGAGGCATTGGCTGAAGACCAAAGGAAGAAGAGTTAGGTCACGATATTTATTCCCGCAATTTCCTCCCTGTCAGGTTGCATGGGTAAGTGTCTCCCCTGTACAGAAGATGTCCTGTCAAACAGACATCTCTTTGGCTACTCTCTCCCTTTGCCCCTACAGTCCTAGGGGTAGTAATGGCTCCCTATTGTTGCTAGTCCCCATCATTCCATAGCACACCATCACATGTTAGTTTCTTGTAACTCTCCCTACACTTTATAATTAACACCTTTAGAAAACTTTTCAATTATCCCATGTAAGTATGCCACATCTGAGTCCTGCTGGGATCCAAAACGATACTTTGGAGTAAATGTTCTTCTTGCCTCACATTGCCAATTCTAGATTTCATTGGGAAAATAAAGATAGACAGACAGATGACATGAGAAGAGAGAGAGAAAATGAGATAAGAGTGAGAGAAAAGTAGAAAAGTTGGTCACTTATGTTTTTGGTGCCATATTCTAATAAGGTTTGCCTAACCCAAAGTCATAAAGATTTATTACAATATTTTCTTTTAAGAACGTAATAGTTTTTACCTCTTACATTTAGATCTGCAATCCATTTTGAGTTACTTTTTCTGCATGATGTAAGGCAAGGGTCTAAATTCATCTTTTTGCATGTGGATATCCAATTGTCCCAGCACCTTTCTTGAAAAGACTATTCTTTTCTCATTCAAAGGCCTTGGCATTTTTTCAAAAATCAATTCACCATAAAGAATTTGTTTCTGGACTCTATTTTCTGTTCCATTGATCTAGATGTCTATCTTTATGGCAGTGCCACACTGTCTTGAGTACTACAGCTTTACAGGAAGTTTTTAAACCAGGAAGTGCAAGTTCTCCAACTTGATTTGTTCTGTTTCAAAATTGTCTTGACTATTCAAGATCTTTCACATTTCCATATCAATTTTAGGATCAGCTTGTCAATTTCTGCAAAAATGCCTGCTGGGATTTTGATAGGAATTGCACTAAATCTATCAATTTAGAGAGAATTGCCATCTTAACAATGAGTCTTCCAATCCATGAATATGCAATGTCTCCATTTATTTTGGTCTTCTTTCATTTTAATCAGCAATATTTTGTAGTTTTTAGTGTACATGTCTTACACTTATGCTAAATTTATACCTAAGTATTTTTTATGCTATTATGAATGGAATTGGTTTCTTACTCTCATTTTCAGATTGTTCATTGCAAATAGATAGAAATACAATTGATTTTTTGTATTTTGATCTTGTACTCTGCAACCTTGCTAAATTTATATATTAGTTCTAATAGGTTTTTCTGTCTGTTTTCTACATAAAGGGTCTTATCGTCTGCGTATAAAGGCAGTTTTACTTCTTTCCATCTAATTTGAATGGCTTTTATTTCTTTTTCTTGAATGACTGCACTGGGTAGAAACTCCAAATCATCCATTCAGATGATCATGTGGGTTTTTTAAATTTAATTAATTAATTAAAATGATATAGTACACCAATGATTTTCAGGTGTCAGACCAACTTTGCATGCCTGATGGAAATCCTACTTGATCACGGTATATGTTATTGGATTCAGTTAGCTGATCCTTTGTTGAGTATTTTTGCATCTATATTCATGAGGGATATTGGTCTGTAGTTTTCTTTTCTCATGATATCTTTATCTGGTTTGGTATAAGGGTAAAACTGACCTCCTAGATTGAGTTAGGAAGTGTTCCCTCCTCCTTCTTTATTTTATATCTTCTTTCAATGTCTGATAGAATTCAACTGGGCTGGAGATTTTCTTGATAGGAAAATTTTTAATAACTAATTCAATTTCTTTCTTGTTATATATCTATTCCGATTTTTAAATTTTTCTTGAGTCTCTTTTGGTCATTTATGTCTTTCAAGGATTTTATCTATTTCGTCTAAATTGTTTAATTTGTTGGCATAAAATTCTTTTTTTCCTGATAATACATTTTTAGTATATGTGCTGCCGAGGTGAGTCCCTTATAATACTTTTAACATCTGTAGGGTCAGTAGAGATGTCCCCTCTTTCCTTCCTGATATTGGTAATTTGCATCTTCTGTTTCTTTTTCTAGGTCACTCTAATTAAAATTTTTTCTATTTTCTCAATCACTTCAAAGAACCAATTTTTGCTTTCATTGATTTTTTTCTATTGTTTTTCAGTTTTCTATTTGATGTTTCCACTTGATTTTTATTTACTTCCTTCAGATTGCTTAAGTTTAATGTGTGCTTCTTTTTCTCTTTTTTCTAATTCCTTAGATATAAGCTCGGGTTATTGGTCTGAAATCTCTCTTCTTTTCTAATACAGGCATTTCTCCGTGATCTCTTAACATTAGAGTACCCTAGGACTTGGTCTTTAGATCCTTATCATCTTCATATATACTCACTTTCTTAATGATCTTGTCAGTTCTCATGGCTTTAAAAACCATCTACATGCTTACAGTTCTCCGGTCTTGGCTTCTCCCTACAACTTTCAGATTCATATATCAAACTGCTCTCACCTTAGATATCAAACAGATATCTGTTTGGGCCTAATTTAAACAGGCCCAAAGCTGAATTGCTTCCAGTCCCCCACCAAACTTGCTCCTTCACCAGTCTCCCAACTCTGTTAATAGCAACTGCATCCTTAAAATTGCTTAGGTTAAAATCCTAGTATCACCATTTCTCCATCCTTGACTTACACTTTCATACCTGATATCCAATCCATCAGGAAATCTGTTTTCTCTACCTTCAAAATGTATACAGAATACAACCACTTAACTACTTCCATTGCAACCACCCTACTCCAAGACACCATACTAAAGAGTAGCTCCTAGCCTCATAACTAGTCTCCCTCCTTCAATCCTTGTCCTTTATATCCACTCTGAAAAAAAGCAGCCAAAGGGGCCCTGTAAAGAATTATAATGAATCTCTAGCTCCTCAGTTTAAAATGAACTGTTGACTTCCTATTTCTATGAGAAAAAGTCAACTACCTTTTTTTTTTTTTTTTTTTTTTTTTTTTGCTTAAACAATGGGAATTTATTGGCTCACAGTTTTTAGGCCAGAAATCCCAAATCAAGGCAAGGAGATACTTTTCCCCCAAAGTCTGCTAAATTCTGGTGCTGGATTGCTGGTAATCCTTGGGGTTCCTTTGCTTCCATCTCTGCCATGGCAATATCCTCTCCTTTCTCTCCCAGGTTCTGTTCACTTCCAGCTTCTGCTGACTTCTGGCTTCCGGCTCCTCCCTGTGGCTTTCTCCAGCTATGTCTAATTTATTCTGCTTATGAAGGATTTCAGTTATCAGGATTAAGATTCATCCTCATACAGTTGGGCCCCAACTTAACTGAAATGATCATCTTCAAAAGGCTCTGTTTATGATGGGTTCACACCCACAGGGATGAGAATTAAGGATAAGAACACGTCTAAACTGGGGTACAAATTCAATCCACCATACCATGTAAGGTAACATATTTACAATTTCTGAAAATTAGGACAAGGGCATCTTTGGGGGGCCATTATTTAGCCAACCACACTCTCTCCCATCCCTCTTGCCATATCTGCTCCCTGCACAACTCTAGGTTATTTGGTATTTTCTAGAATAAATAAATGGAATTATACAGTATGTACTCTTTTTTGGGGGGGTGTCTTAGTTTTTCAGATGTTCAAATAGATACTACACATGGGCTGGCTTAAACAACAGGAATTTATTGGCCCACAATTTTGAGGCTAGAAGAAATCCATAATTGAGGTGTCAGCAAGGAGATGCTTTCTCCCCAAAGACAGTGGTGTACTAGGGCTGGCTGTCACAGTCCTTGGAGTTCCTTGACTTTTCCATCAGATGGCAACGTCCTCTCCTTTCTCTTCTGAGTGCCACTGACTTGACTTCTAGCTCTTGTAGCTTTCTCTCCTCTGTTTGAATTTCATTCTCATTGTAAAGAAGATCCAGATCAAAGCCCAACATGATTCAGTTGACCACATCTTAACTAAAAATAACATCTTCAAAAGGTCCTATTTACCATGGGTTCACACCCACAGGAATGAATAAAGATTAAGAACCTTTTTTTTTTTTTTTCTCCCTGGGGTACATAATTCGATCTACCACAAGGCAGGGGTCTGGTTTCTCTCACTTAGCATAATTATTTTGAGGTTCATATATGTTATTGCATATATCAATAGTTCATTTCTTTTTACTGCCACGTAGTATTGCATTGTGTGGATATACTACCATTTGTTAAT
Organism: Chaetophractus vellerosus; assembly: GCA_004027955.1. Taxonomy (NCBI): domain Eukaryota; kingdom Metazoa; phylum Chordata; class Mammalia; order Cingulata; family Chlamyphoridae; genus Chaetophractus; species Chaetophractus vellerosus. Next base: position 9,878 of record PVKH010023210.1, read on the forward strand.
CCATTTTCCTGTTGACAGATATTTGGGTCATTTCTGGGTTTGGCTTTTCTAGATAAAGCTACTATAAACATCTATGTATTTATATGGACCTATGCTTTCATTTCTCTTGGGGCTGGACCATATGGTAGGCATATGTTTAAATTTTTAAGAAATTGTCAAACTACTTCCCAAAGTGATTATACCATTTACATTCCCACCACAGAACGTGAGAGTTCAAATTCCTCCACTTCCTTTGCTAACACTTGATTTGGTCAATCTTTTATTTATATATATATATTAGGATACATTGATTACATAAATGTTACATGGAAATTTTAGGAGTACCCATATGCCACCCTCCCACACCTCCCACAACCTCCCACATATATATCCTTCATCAGTATGGCACAACGCCTGTGATAGATATACACATTTTGGGGCTTTGCCATCAAGCATGGATCAGAGTTCAGACTGTAGACCACCCTCTCTCCCATACAGTTCTCCATGATACATGCTGATATAAAATAGCCTATATCCTCCATTACAACATCACCCATGACAATTCCCAAGTCCCAAAAAAACCCCGTATTACAAATTGCCCTTCCCTCTCCCTGCCCCCAAAGTGTCCAGTGACCCTGGCTCCACATAATTTTGTAATTTCTTCAATTGCATGTATCACAAGTTTATAATAGGACTCCAATAAGTCCATTCTAGTCCATAGATCTTCCCCCAATCCCGAGGAGTCTGGGATGGTGATGTCCCCTCCACCACCAAGTGAGGGGGAGCTTATATCCCGTAGATATGATGGAAGAGTTGATCTGCCTGCAGCTGCAGGCACTCTCCATTCCCCAGGATAGCTGTCGTCCACCATCATCTCCCCACTAGGTGTCCTGGGTGAGTCCATTGAGTTGTAGAGTAGGAGTTGCAGGTCCACAGAGCCTCTGGACCCAGTTGGCACATGGATAGCGCATAGGCTCTGGTCTCTGGAAGTACACCTAAAACTCTGGCATCAAATATAGGTTTGAATAGAAGAGACCGAAGTGCCATGAGCAGTGAACACATATTTCGGTCAGTCTCTGTCACTCTCAGGAGCAAGGGTACCAAATTAGGGCGCACTGGTAAGTCACCAAACTCTGGGGCTATCTGCCCTGATAAAGGACCTAGATATCTCCAAAGCCCTCAGAAGCCCCTCTATTTGGGGTGATATCCATATTGGAAGCCTAGGAGGTCCTACTGGGGTGTGCATAAGTGTTACCTCTGGGTTGGTCTCCTGACTGTCTTTGAAGTCTCTTAGCCCTATGAACTCATTTGTCTTTACCATTTCCCCCTTTTATTCAAAGTCTTTTTCCAGTCGTTCTGCCCGTTGGCATTTGTTAGTAATCCCTCGTTTCCAGGGAGGCTCATCCCTGGGAGTCGTGTCCCACACTGGGAGGAAGGTAATGCATTCATATTCTGAGTTTGGCTTAGAGAGAGGCCACATTTGAGCAACAAGGAGGTTCTCCAGAGGCAACTCTTAGGCACCCCTTAACACTAGGCTATTTCAATTTCAACAGCAATGACTCATAAGGCTAGTCATCAATAACAAGGGCCCATCAATGGATCATCCTCCTTTGCCCGACACTGCCCCTGCACTCAGGGGGATGTTGCTACTCTTCCAGAAAATATGGCAGAGCTCTCCAAGATGGGAATTCAGTATTCTCCCAATTATTGAGTAATTCTTCACCCCGTGACCATGCCCCATGAGCATTTGAACAATTATGTATGCCTTTTATGTATGTTCAGGTGGACTTCCTCCCATGCACCCCCAACCTTGACACCCCCCCACCAATGATCCTCTCCTGTCCCCATTGTGACCCTTCTGTGATCCATAGCCTCTTCACAGGTGAAGCCATCACAATAGCCAATTGCAATGAATAGGAAAATGAAATAATAATGATATTTAAATGTAAAAGTCAAAACATAGGAGAACTTGAAAAATAAAAAACAATTTTTTAAAAAAAATTTAAAAATTAGAAAAAAGAAAACAAGACATTGCCAAAGGACTGGGCTATTCAAAATATGTGAAAACACAATAAGATATACATGTGTACAAAATTTTTTTCCGATTACCTTTCTGACCTCATCTCCCCCAACTCTCACTCTTACGCACTTTGCCCTAGCCATACTCTTCCTTGAACACACCACGCATGCACCTATAAGACTTTCTACTGGCTGTCCCACTTCCTGGGAAACTCTTCCCCCATCATCTACATAACTCATAGTTTTTCACCCTCAACTCCCTGCTCAACTATTACCTTCTCTACGAGACTGAACCTGGTTATTGAGGAGTCTGACTCCAAGCCAAACTCCTGGGTGATCTTTTAGGCCCAACTATAGCCAATTACAAGGCTTTGCCTGGCAGGTCTCATAGGGCAAAGCTGCCCTTCCCATACCAAACTTGGTGCATAGCCAGTACATTGCCGTTTCTAGAGGGAATTGCAATCAAGGGCTCAGATTGGGCCAAGCATGCTTATATGCATATTTGTACTGCTAGCCCCGGCACTTCCATTCTTATCCTTATCAAGGGCTTCCCTGCAACTCTACCAAGACCTCCTCATTGAAGGCCTTAGCTGAGGGACTTTTTTCCACTTTGACTCAGTGCCTTCTGCACTCCTAGTCCTTTCTCCTCTGCCTCCCCTGAGTATCCCAGGTCCAAAAAAAGGCAGGAACCTTTTGTGTGGGATTCCTCAGTACTGAGATGGTTACCCCTGCCTATACTGCATCCATCTGGCTCTTGCCCAGTGCTATTCCATGTTGAAAATAGATGGAATACTGAGTAGTCGTTACCTCTTTTTTTGGTCTCTTGCTTGTACTATCACAATAAATGAATTAAGGTTAATTATTACTTTAAGTTTGGTTCATTGTCCTAACTGACCACTTGACACCTGGCAACTCAACAGCTGCCTCTTTTTAAATTTTATCCACCACCACTACCAGCACTTCCAATGCCCATTACCCTACTCACATTTTCCCTAAAGCACTTAACATCTTCAAATATCATGTATATTTTATTTAAGATGTTTAATATTTATTTCATATCTCTGCTAATAGAACGTAAGTCTTTTAAGGGCAGGTATTTGTGTCATTTTTTTATGGATGCATTTCAATAGACTAAATAAACATGGGATATAGTAGGTGTCATTAAATATTTGTGAATGAATAGATTAATGAATGAATTTTAAAAGAAGCAGAACTTATCTATTGGCCATCATCAAATGAAAAGTTAGTCATGCCTGAAAAGTTGAATTTATTTACTCCTTCATCCACTCAACACATATTGAGTGTATTCTATTTGCCAGGCACTGTAGCAGACATGGGATATTCAAGACACACAAGATCTTGTTGGCATGGAGCTTACTTACTTTCTGTCTCCCCTGATAGGATATAAAAAATAAACTACACAATTCCTATAAGAAGTGTTATAAAGACAACAGAATAGATGAATGTGTGAATGGTTAGGGAAAGAGAGCTAGGGGGTCCTCCTCAACTAGAACTGAACAGTAAAGTACTCTTTGAGAAGATATCATCTGAACTAAGACCAGAATGAGAAGCCAATCATTCAGAAACCTGGGGGGAAATGTTCCAGGCAGAGAAGTCACTGAATGCCTTATAGGGGAGATGGAGCTTGGTGAGTTCAAGAAACAAAAAAAGCCAATGTAACATCAAGGTGGCATTACAGAGAGGGGAAGATACAGGGGAGAAGACATCTTGCCTCCATTGTGAAAACCCTAAACCCACCCTGACATTTTTTTTAGAGGCATCATGTTATGTTATTTTTATATCACATTCTCTCTCCTGAGCTCCCTCTTCTACTGTTTTTCTTTCTAGGAAAAGTGTCAATGGTATAGATAACCAGTGTCAGTGCTTAGAAATATAAGGAGAAGACTGTTATTTAGCCTATCTAATTGTTCTAGTCAGGGTTCTCTCGGGAAACAGAATCAACACGAGATCTCTGTTAAAAATATAAGATTTTATAAGAGTCTCTCACGTGACCGTGGGGATACACAAGTCCAGGTTCC
>PVKH010023211.1:0-13909 GCA_004027955.1 Chaetophractus vellerosus
AGTTTTAACTTCTGGTTATTCTGATTTTGGGGCAGTCACTATCTCTCCACGCCGAATTTCTTATGTACCATTAAAATCAACAAATTTTAAAAAACATATTCATTGAATACAGAGTGGTTATTAGACACTGAGTAAAGTATTTGGTAATAAAGGTAAATAAAATAAGGTAAGTGGTCATAAAAGTTCACAAAACTCTTTCACTTCACTTTTTAGCTCTTTGTTGTTGCTGGTTTATATTGAGAACTGAAGTTGCAAATATTGAACTATAGAGAACACATTAAATACTACTTTGGTTTATTCACAAGATAGCTGTGTAGTCACAAAAGCACTAACTTATGAATTGGAAAAAAGAATACTAGAGTAAGCTACTCCTTGCTAATAGAGAGTGTCCCGAGAAAGTCAGACATGTTCACTCAGAAGTTTGCCTTTTTTAAAAGTAGATTAAAGGGTAAATTGAGAAGTTTTAATAATTTATCCAGATAACTAGGAATTCTAAACCAGTAGGTCTCGCTTGAAAGCTGATTGTAGCACAGTGCCTGGTCAATTGGTGATAGCCAAGGGAGAGACATATTTTTTAAATGACCATGATAACTTCCAAAACAGCTGTTCAGGATGTTTAAGACACAAGTTCAGGTTCTCTGAAAGCAGCCCGTCAAAACAACTTTAAAAGGACCCGTGCTGAATGCACAACTCTGTGATTATACCAAATACCACTTACTGCACAATTTGGATGAACTGTATGCTTTATTAAAACATATCAATAAAATTGATTTGTTTAAAAAAAAAGGACCCAGTACCTTCATATTCTTCACTTTGCTTATTTTGACCCTGGCAGGAGGATAGTCGCAATACAAGGTAACTTTGTAAATCAGTATTTTGAAATATTCCTGGAAAGAGGGATAGTGTTCTTTCCATAAAGCAACACTCTTAACCTTGAACTTCTGCACTTGATCCACACAGGGTTCATGAAACAGTCACAGACAACCTGCTTGACAGTTTAACCTACTACTTAATCTTTCATTGCCTTAAAACCAAAGCTCAAAATGATCAGGGGTTGCCACTGTTAAATATTCACGCCAGTGTGTGCCTTGGAACTGTGAATCGTTTTAAAATTATATTTTAATCTCTCTTTAAGAAAGAGGAGCATAAATCCTTTATTTCCTGATGGGAGAAATAATTTCTCTAGTATTCTTTTCCACCACCATCGCACATATACACACACATTAACCCACACCCATACATACTTTTATATACATATATTTCAATAATGAGCCATGACTCTACTACTTAACTGCTCAGAATAGTCATATCTAACAGGAAAATATCTATAGCATTCTGTGAAATGTTGGGTTCTAAGTAGTTACTTTTGATAAGCAACTAATTTGATATACCTGGAAAACTACTCACATCCATATCCAAATAATTTCAATTAGAATTTTCCACATCCATGGGGAAGGATTGCACTAGAGCAAGTCTGGGGTCAATGTAATAGTAAACATAAAAATTTAGATCTGCTACTACCAACAGGAAGGAGAAAAGAAATGGTGGATTTGGGGCACAAGCAAAACTTAATTTGACTCAAAACACTGGCCACAGGAATGCTGTCAGTGTACTTGGCAGGCCGGGGAGGGAACGAAGGGGGCGAAAATAGCTAAATTGTATAAATCTGTTGAGTTAACGACATGGGCAAGGCCTGCTAGTCTCTTATTTCCCTGAAAACTCACACTTCTGCCAGGTATCTATTATAATACCCAATTTACAAACTCAAAAGCCAAGGTTGTAAGAAGCTAAATACCTTACCTAAAATCACACAGGTGATTTAAATCAAATAAATGGTATTTGATTTAAACTTGCAAAACCTAACAGTTCTCAATGCATAAATCCAAATAGCTTTCGAACCAAAACAGCAGCAACAATAACAAACAGAAAACATAAAGAGAGCGAAACAAGAACAAAGAGAACAATATACGAAATCAGTTTTGTCACATTAGGCCAGCCAGCTCCCTTGCGGCCAGAATTAAGGCATGAAACCCACCAAACCCGTAAGGGGGTAAAAATAAAATTAAAATTAAAATTAAATAAAAAACAGATCTGTCCTGGTAAAGATGTTGATAAAGGAATATTGAGTAATTATCACTGATATTTTATGGGAACCTTCTGGCACTGTCTTATATTTGAAAAAGAATCCAGAAAGTCACAAATATCACATGAAATGTGTTTCCAAAATCCTGGGGTTTACATTCTTTTACATCTACTTGACAAATCAGAAAAGCAAATATGTATATGTTGTATTATCTTGTGTGGTTGCCTCTCAAATATTCAAGGTTCTTGTTTGGGGATGAATATGGCCAGTTTTGTTGTTGGGATTAGTTTTTACTCCTTGGCTAGGAAAACTACAGGTTCATCAAGTTTCCTTAAACCTCAGCGATCCAAACTTCCACTCAGTTTCTTTGTTTAAATGGTGTAAACTGAACAATAAAACTAACAAGTTCTTTTTGAGACAAAATTTGAATTTAGTATGACAGTTTTGCTTTTATTGCTCCAGTTTTCTCCCTCAGGTTTGGACTGTTGACTCAGCCACTACGCTTTGGAAAGCTGAGCCAGTCCTTTCCACCTCAGGATGGATGTCCTCGCTGGCCTAAAGTGACCCGCCCTTGACAAGGGAACTCAAATGTGAAAACAAGGTCCTCTTTCCACCATGGCCAGCGGGCAGCACTGAACTCCACAGGATGGTGGCTGACGTCTCACACGTCCTGCTCTTGACCGCAGAGGGTAATGAGGTGAGACTGGGAGTGTGAGTCAGGGCAACTGGAGCTCTGCTCCAGGAGTCATGGTTCAAAAACATTTGTCCAAGTCAACAGTCAGTGACTTACCCATGAGAGAAAACATGTGTGAGTGAGCCACGTTTTCCCCTGACCCATATTCCTTATTAATTTTAGTGAGTGGGACTTAAATATTCTAGGAAACCACCTCAAAACTCATTTTGGAAGGAAGCTAGGAAAGAAGGACAGACATTGTTTTCTCTTTCTCTGTCACTGAATCTCATGACCCAAATCAAAATACTGCTACTCTGCAGTTGCCAATATTCTGAACCACGTCTTCACTAGAGGGGAAACGGGACCTGTCATTTACTTTAACATTCATAAGAGGTTTCTGGTGCTTGGGAAACTTGGGTAGGAGTTTTAAACATTCAATACCAAACATCCTTCTTTACTTCACCTCTCTATCAGATAGTGCATCAGTCAGGGCAGGCTCCTGCCTCAGAGGAAATCAAAAGAGTTTGCTTAGAAAATTCCTCTCCAGTCAGCAGCCAGTGGTATTGAACAAAGATGCTCCAACGCTGGGCTGTCCAATATGGTAGCCACTTGCCACATGTGGCTACTTTAACTTAATTAAAATTAAAAATCCAGTTTCTAAGGCACACATTTCAAATGCTCAATAGTCACATAAGGCCAGTGGCTACTGTATTGTTAATCATAGATAAAGAACATTTCCACCATCACAGAAGGCTCTATTGGATAGCACAGCTCCAATGCAAACCTATCATTCTCAAGTGACTTGTAATCCACAGGTTACAGCCTGTTACAGCCGTTTCTGAATGTGTTGCTAATAGGAGAGAGAAACTCTTGCCTTCTCCTGGATGTCTCTGCTTTCAGGCTTGAGGGAGGGAGCTACGCCACAGCTAAATGTGGTCACTGGCAGAAGCCAGACACTTCTGAGATCATGATTCTGGGATTAAGTATAGCGAAGCCTCTAAAGGTAGTTAAACCACTTCACTGCCAGAAAGGGTAAATTCCATCCATCCTTAGAGACGGCAGTGGCCAATCTATGAATTTTCATGTGTTATCAATGAAGATGACACTTAAAAGGCAACCTAATTAAAAAATTTAAATCCTGAAATCAATATTAATAAATGAGTGCTTGGGAACAAAAATGATACAATATCTTCAAACCAAAGATGCAAAAAGGCCATCTATAAATGGATGACTATTAGTATCTGATAACCCTTAAGGGCGCTATCATAAAGCTTTTATTTCACCCCCAAAATTGTGTTACAACCGTGTGTCACTTAGAGCCAAATGTTCAAACTCAGCTAATGTAGGCAATTAAACCTGCCTTGCTACATCTGCCTCTCAGGGTAATTTTGCTATGGTATCTAGGCTTTGGTCATCTCACTCTTTAAAGAGCAAATATGATGCCGTGTGCCGTGGTCTTGTTTATCTATGACCCATCCCTTGCGGGTGGGACTTTGCATGCATCTGCTCTGTGACAGAGGGGCTTGGCACGTGGTCCATCCTACAGCCTGATAAACACTCTCTTTCCCCGTTTTCCTTAACTGCACTCTACGCTCTCTGTCATCTCCAAGCACATCCCATTCTGTGGAGGTGGAAAACATGCTGCAAGTATAGCTTTTCCAGTACCATCACGGTGAGTGTTGGGGATGGAAACATGTGCCCCGCAAAAAACGCGTCCTTAATCTGCATTTCTGTGGGTGTGAACCCATTTAAACAGGCCCTTTGGAAGATGCTATTGGTTAAGGCGTGGCCAAACCGAATCAGGATGGACTGTGATCCATGTTCCTGGAGGCCTTGGAAAGAGAGGAAATGCAGACGCACAGTTGGAGAAGACAGAAGACGAAGACATCGGAAAAGGCCACAGGAGAAGTCCAAGGACATCCACGTGACAGAGGTCTGCCATCACCAGAATGCTACCAACTCCGGAAGCAAAGAAGGCCCTGATAATTTCTTGATTTGGGATGTCTAGCCTTCAAAACTGGGAGACAGTAAATTCTTGTTGTTTAAGCCAACACCCTGTGTGATATTTGTCATAGCAGCTCTGGAAAACTAAGTCAGTGCGTTAGGCAAGACCCAGAGAAATTAAAGAACACCGTCATTTGTCTACTGAATACATACTTATTATGTAGATGTTGAGGCTATTAATTGAGACAGAGAATACCTGAGGAAAAGCAGGTCTAAGAGGAGACGACAAGTTCAGTTTTGGGTGAGTTTCAGGTCTAAGTGGAAATATGGAATAGCCCATCGGGTATGCAGGACTGGTGTTCAGAAGATAGTTCTGGGCAGACTATATTCTGAAGACACACTCTGGAGAGGCATCAGGTAGCAAGTGAAACCCTGGACATGAATAGGACTTCCTTAGGAAAGTGTAGAACAAAGAGAAGAGGGTTTAGTTTGAACCTCGAGGACCTTTAGCCCAGCCAAGGAGACTGAGAAGGACTGGCAGAAGAGGGAAACAGGAACGGGGAAGAACGTAACCTCCCAGAGGCAAAAGGGAGAGATAGTTTCTAAAAGGAAGGAGTGGAGAACATTTTCTAAGGCTGCCAAGTGACCAAGTAAGATGGTGATGCCTCACACTTAATATCATGGAGATTTTTGGTGACCTTTATGAGTCATTTAAATGCAGTCATTTAAGTGAGTCACATCAAAGGGAAGCCACATTTGAGGAGGGTGAAGGATGAATGAGAGTTTCAGAATAGGGAGGAGTAGAAACAATTATTTGGAAAATTTTGACTGGGAAGGAAGAGTAGAGGTCTTATCCATAAACAGGGGTAAATATGTTTTAAAGGTATATAAAGGAATGGATTCAATTCACAATATCTAATATAACTCACTTTCGGACTCTTATGTTTCAACTAGCAATTATATCCAGAAAATGTGAGTCAGAGCCTATTACAGCTTATTGCTTTTTCAGCATTATAATATGTATTTTCCTGGGTAACATCCCACCCCATCCCACATAGGTGAAGGTATGGTAAGTTACCTATGTCATCTATTCCCGGTGCAAGATGCAGCTCAAGTACCGCTTCCTCTCTGAAGTGTCTCCTAGACATATCAGTGAAAAGATCACTCCGTGGTGTCCCAGTGTACCTTGTGTAGCTTTCCATCTGAGTAGACATTCCTGGACTTATTCCGTGTCTACACTTATATGAAGATCCTAGTTTTTGAGGACAAAAACTATTTTACTCTCCTGTGTCATATATACTAGGGATTCCTGATACCTAGTGATTTTTTTTAGGAATGGCGAGATGGATGAACAAACAAATAAATGAGAGAATCTGGATCACAGCCTGCTGAGGTATTGCACCCTTCTTCTACTGTGGCCAGTTAACAATTGTATAACCCATCGAATTCCTTGAAGAAATAGGAGGACTAAACAATCAGAGTCCAGTTAATGACTAGGACAGCCAGGATTGGGTGCTAAACATTCTGCCTCAGAGTCTTAAGCTTTTGTATCTGCATTTTATTCAGAGGCTGCCATTTTTTCAATGCAAGTTGGGAGACAAAAAATAGTTCTATAAACAAAAAGCTGAGTTCAATGAAACTTTGCCAAAGCAAATCAAATCAATGTATACTAAAAGACATTGATTGTAAGGCACTGGGTTATCCAAGCAGTGATTTCACGTGGTTATTGCCTCACCTGGTTCTGACTGGGATTATAATCCAGTCTATTGCGATTACGTATGTATTAGAGTCTACCAGACACTCTGCATTCTTCCACAGGTGTCAGAGTTTGGTTCTATTTGAATTACCTTGTTTTTGGTTCCCTTCTCCCTTTCACTTTGACTACAGAGTCCAGAAGAGTAAAGTAGATACTAGATTTATAACCTTCATAATTAATTCTATTGAACTTCATGGTAGTATCTCCTACAGCACTCTCTCGACTGTGACGTTTCACTCAGAGTTTCATTATGATCGTTTTCACCTTTCAGTCAAGAATATTGAAAGGAAAATGTCCTTTCATAACGGCTATGGCACAGGATTTCCAGGACATACCACTGGAGATCACTTAGGTCACATTTAGAAATGACCGTGGGGTGAGAGTCCAAGTCACTATTATCACCACAGAACAAAATAAAATGTTTTAGGAACTGTGAAGACCCCATTTATATTATCTTATGGGGCCAGTACCGAGTACATCCCTAGCACTTGCGGTATCCATTAGGTTTAGGAACTGTGAGTTCTGGTTTTCATTGTTTGGTGGACTTTCTTACTAACTGTAATAGTGAAAAGAAATTCCAATTTCAGTTTCTTCAAGAAAAGTCCCTGTGGAGCTGACGTGCTCTGTTTAGTCTCGGCCTCAACGTGATTGTTTCTTCTGGCAGGTTTTGCTTAAAACAAACCTAATTTTATATTTGCTTTTAATTCTGAAACATTTGGTCCTTGGAACACATGTAAAATCAGTTACTAATGGAATTGTAGTAATTGTGGTATCCTGAAAATGATTTGCTTTAAATGGAAGAGAAATAACAAAATGCTGATTAAGTGACTGCAAGAAAGAGGTTCTGCATAACTATATTTTATTTTTATAAGGAATCCCGTCACTTTGAGCACTTCATATATCCTAGGTTCTGTGCTACATGGCATTACTTGCATTGTTTATATAAACAGTGATGATATTCTTGTCCTCAGAAGAAGCAGAGGCTTCGTGAGATCATTTTAATAAAGATAAACCATGTCATTCGGTGGTAGAGCCAAGAAAAGTTAGAAACCAGAGACGTCAGATTCCAAAGCCCATCACACCCCTTTCCTTTTCGAACACCCACCAAATTCTGATTACCACCATGATGGAAGCAGAAATTGCTTCTGAGAAAAGGACCTAAGTTTCACGTTCAATTAGCTAGGAGGCAATGGACGCAGGGTTTACAAATCCAGGAAAAAAAGAGAAAAGAAACTGCTTACAACCCCAGAGAGGAGAAAGTCCTCATTCGAAGGCTCTGGAGCCATTGCCAGAATGCAATGAAATGAAGAATCGTGAAAAGTTGCTGTGATAACGTAAAAGAGATCATGAATACTGCAGTTAAACACAAGGATCGAGGCTAACCTGAAGCAAATGGAAAGCAAATAGTCAGTGGGCGCTGTGGTTAATGGGAAACACGTTGGAGGACATGATGAGTGCTAAAAGCTAAATCTGAGATGGTCTTTTCGAGCACCTCTGAGCTCAGAGATTCTCTGGCACTGACCAGAAATCCAGGATCAAAGCAAATGAGAGAACATAGGCTTTTCTGGTTGACATCATCACCTCCCCACCTTCTTGTGAACTGGAACCTGAAATATACAATTCCTTCACTTGACATGAGACACACACACATCTTGATTTGTGCAACTCACTCCCATCCCTTTCACTTGACTCAAACGGAATCTGAATTAACTCACTGATGTTGGACGTTACAGGAATTATGTCTGATTTTTCTTGGACTGCACATTTATTAGAAGCTCGTGTTCTTATGAAACATTAGAATTTGGGTGTCCAGAACAGCATGAGACTAAATAAATTTCTAAGAGAAAAATTTAATTTAGCAATGAGAGTAAAATATACCAGCAATTAAATTGCACTCTTCTGGTGTATGGTGGACCACAGAAACTGAAGTTCTCAGAGAAGTCCCAATTTCAAACAATAACAACCACTAAAATAATAATTAAACACTATCATTTTTTATCACTTTATACAAACTTAGGCTTTTAATCTTTGTAACAGTTCTGTTAGCTCTTAATAATTTAAGAAAATAATTTAATTTTTCAGTAGCCAAAAATGAGGCTCATGAGATTAAGTACTTCACAGCAGCTAATTCAAAGTAGGGATGCAAACCTAGGTAAAGCACATATAGCAAAGTCATATTCCATCCATTGTCCCTATCAGCCAAGGACAGAAATCCATTTCCAATACGTAGGCCAAGTATTACCATTCAGCATATTTCTAGCTGGCCTCAGAATCCATCCTAACATAATGTACCCATAGCTAATCCAATTGATCAGCATTTAATATCCCAAACATACTAAAAACGGTCTCCATGTAACATCAGGTCATCCTAAACTACGATTTATCATCACTGGTAACCCTTTAAGATGTATGAAAATCCTTTGTAAGTGATGGAAGACAGATGGTAGAATAAGTCTTATAGTTTCCTTAGAGAAACCCATGTGATAAAGTGTTCGGACTCGTTGTGGTTAGAATCTAGTAAGAGGACGTGGAACGACATTGGAATTCACTGCCAAAGCTTGCCCAGGCCATGAGGATAAACGGAAATTAGGACTTCTATTCCCAGGCTGTCAGCAACAGCAAGTGCAGAGGAGGTAAACTTATTTTCTGAAATTCCCTCATGATTCAGATGTGATTAAACATCTTGAGAATATACAACTTCCCCATCCTTCCTCACTGATCTCTCTTAGGCTGTGGAAATCTGTGGAATGATCTAATCGATGTAAACTCAAATGCCTCTGTGAAAAAACAAAACTACTAATTCTAAAAGCAAACTTAAGAAGGAGTTCTGATCACAGCCACAGAGAATCTGAGTGAGTTAACTGAAATTCCTGGGCCAGTTTGCCTTAAATTGTAAAGATTATTCTGTGCTTTTGAAAGGACTTGAATCCCAAATGAAGAACAAAACAGAACGAGTCAAATTGCTTTGAGCAGAAATGCCTGTTGAGAGAAGAGAGAAATTCGGTAAGAAGCATGCATGGCCTCTGAAACTGGCTCAGAGCTTTCCTGAATGATTCTGATTTGTCCTGCATATAGTTTTCACAAGTCACTATGCCTTCCACGCGCTAAATATCTGTCCCCCATGTTATCAATGTCATTATGACCCTCTCCGGTCTATTCCTACCATTTAGTGGCCTCCTCCTAAACCAGGGTAAGGAAAATACTTTTTATATTTTCTCAATAGGGTCATTTCTCTAACTCCTTTCTGTCCTTCAAGGTTCATTGGAAACATCACTTCTCCCCAGACTTCCCTGCCCTGTTTCTTCCTGTCCATTTACCGCCATAATCAATTTTCTTTTCTGCAAATTTCCACAGAATATTTTAAGTGGTTAAAAGTAGGGGTTTGTTATTAGAAAACTGAATCCAAACGCCAACTTTGGAATTAATTTTCTTCTTTTATAAGGTAAGGAAAATGACATCTAACTCACAGAATTTCTATAAAGATAAAATGTAGAAATGTTTAATACAGAGTAAATACTAAATTTCAGTAACTGTTGTTGTCTGTTTTTTAATTCATTGTTATCTTATTTAAATGATTTGAAATAAATCGAATGGACTATTTTATTAACTATGACTTTATTAAAATTATTACTATTTCAATAATTCATCAGTATGTCTCAAATGGGTCTTGCTTTCTGTTTAGTAGTAGCATCACACGGTTCTGGCTTAAAAGCTTTTGAAGGAGTGCATCCATGTCTGTATTATCCTAATTTTTTTCCATGGTACTTTGAAAATTACAGGCAGCCAAGTAAGTGTTCCTGAGTGAATGAATGAATAAATGAGTGAATAAATAAGACATTGTTTCCTTCTTTGAAAGCTAATCCAAAGAGAATAAGCAGAAATTAATGCTATTATAGTGATTCACATTAAGAATGTGAAAGATCCATTGGTACCCACTTTCATGTTTGAATATTGTGCTGTCAGGCACAAGAAACAATTCTAAAAAGAGAGCGAAATAAAAAATAAGTAAGAAAGGGTGGGGGAAGGAAGAATGGAAAAACAACAATTTGGGCAAATGATCACATCCATGTCTGTCTAAATGACTAGACCTAGAGAAAACTGTTACTAAAAAATCCTGTAAACCGCATGGAAAATGGCAAAAAAAAATCTCCTATATGAAGATGCCCACTCCTTAAAAATTTCATGGTAACCACAGAACTATTTCTATTATTTAAATTGGTGAGTAACCAATCAAGAGCATGGAATTATCTGAAATATTTTCGTATGGGAAAGAGACTAACCTGGTGCCTAATGCATCATGGACACTTACGACATGACAGCTGACATTGAATCTGGGATGGAAGAATTTAGAATCATTTTAGGTTAGTGGAAAAACAGACACACTAATTCATATTCATTCCTTTATACCTTTGTTCTCAATCACCTGCTCTGTCACCTCTTCTCTCTTAGCAGCCCCTCACCTCTCTTTCCTCTCAGATTCACATCTTGCTCATTCATTCTTTCTCACATATATTCACCAAATATTTACTGTTGCCCACTCTCTAGAATGTACTGGGTAAGTTTCAGTAAAAGTAAATATGATGCCCATGCTTTTTAAATAAACATAAAGCCATAGCAAGAGAATATACAAAACTTGCTGTTTCCAATCTTGTTCTCTTCAGCTTTTCCTTTGGAATAATAGTTTTCTCTTTTTTAATTAAATGAAAACCCTTTCTGAGCCATCAAGTAAAAAATAAGTGCAATTTGTTAATATTAGCATATATTAACAAAAGCAAACAAACTTCTATAGCATATCGATTGGCCTGATATTGGTCTTTGCTCTATATTTTAAAATAGTTTGAACTCCACTTTTCTTAGCAAAGAGCCATATGAGGTGTTCAATTAACAGTCTCAGATATGACAACTGGTACTATTCGACCAAAAGGTGACATGTTTTGGCATTCACATAGACTAGAATCAAAGACATTCATTTTTATGAGTAGATTTCTTATCCATTTGCTAAATTACCACCAACTATTCCAGTCATAAAAAAGTTTTAGACGATATATTGGCACTGGGGAAATCTTGATAATAATTGTTTATGGCAATATTGCCTGTAGCTAGAGAATTCATTTAGTCCAGTCAAAATTTTAGTTGGCTCATTTTTACCCCCAGATATGCTGGCCAAATCATGAGTACTTCACAGTTCTACACAGAATAATCCTTTTCCCCTCCTCTTATACACCAGCTCACAATCGGACATTCTCTTTCCCACAGCAAGCCATCCTGCACAGACAACCTATCCCAACGGCCGCTGACACAAAGTTAGGTCAATGTTTGGGGTTTATTTTTGTACTTTGTTTTATTTCCTCTTTTATTTTGAATTGCCTTTGGCTACATTTTCCTAGCTATTCTGGATTGGGTCTCAAATAACAGATAAATTCCAATTACAGATTTAAGGGTAGCAGAACTATTTTCAAAGAACTCAGCCTAGCCCATCAAATTTCAAAGTATTATACTGTTGCAGGATATATGAAATTCTTTCTACGTTAACTTAAGAACATGGTGAGGTAAATCTTATAAAATGTTATTTCTACTTTAAATAAAGCACAGGCTCAGAAAGCCTTTGTGAACTGATTCTACGAGGAAAAACATACAGGATGCAAATTTGAATGGCATGGAGTAATTTGTTATTACGTTTCTGGAAAGTCAAAGGCTGTATACAATTGGTGAAATAAAAGTGATTATTTTGGTAATGAGATATTTCAAATAAATGGGCTTTAAGCAGCTGAAGGAAATGGCAGGGCATACCTCAAGGGGACAAGCTCAGAAAAGCTGGCTCTCCTTTAAAGAAATTCATACTAAGAGCACAAATGTACATCACAGATAAACTGGGTAACAGGGGATCCAAAAACAGCAGAAAAACATCTCTGCATATATTTGGAACTCAAAAAATACGTATTTTCAGGAAGAATCCAAGCTAAGAATGATAAAAGAAATACCAAAAAATTGAAAACAAACCCCAAAAATCATTTATATTTTTAGTGCCACAAATTGAAAAATGTCAAGACTAGAGTTTAGACTTTACGTAATGAAAGAAGGAGAAAGCAGAGGTTTCACTGATTGCATTTACTCGTCAATTGGCCAGGTATTGAGAACACTGACAGAAATGCACAAAGAAATCTAAAATTAGAGTTGGCCACCTGGAGTATGTTGAACCAACTTGTTGGCCGGTGGAAAGAAAACAGATGCCAGTGAAAACCTTCACATGCCAACTTTTGACATCACTGAGGTCAGCCTCAGAAAGTTAGAATGAACTGCATTAAGTCCAGTTGTTGGACTGATTCTGGAGAGTCTGGGGGGTAAAGTAAAAGATGCAGGCCTCATTTAGTGGGCTTTAAGCAAAGATAATCTCAGAATACATGTGATTAGATAGGGCTCTAACCAAATAAATGGCTGAATCCTGGAGGTTGAAAGGTTTTCTGTTTGTATGTTTTGTTTTGTTTATGTAGAAGCCAGAAGTTTTGGCTAAGTATGTTCAGACTCCCATAACTTATGAAAGATGTACACAATCTGTGAAATATCCAAAGAGGAGAAACAGACTGGATTAAAGGTAGGCAAACAGGAAAAAGGAAGGAATGGGGGAGAGCTAAGGGCATTGGCAATGGTTGTACTAAAGAGGAAACACTCAAGAATAACTTCATAACCTTCAAATATTTGAAAACATAGGAAGGCAAGTGAATAGATGGCCTACATTTCCATTGAAGACAGAAAAAGGACTAAGAAGAGAGCACAATAAGGATGCCAAAAGTTGTTTTAGTTGCAAGCATGTCTGGAGGAAATGGCATATTTTCAGGCCCTCTAATATGAGTGACCTTCAGGAGTTAATACTTTTTATGGGACTAAGTCACTAAATCTCATATCCAGTTTTGTAGAATTCCTATGGAAAGATCTGCAAAAGCAGAACAATAAGAGCTGAATGGGATTTAAGCAATCTACTTTCTGAGCAGAGGTCAGGAAACTTTTTGTGTAATGGGCCAGATAATAAACATTGTAGGCTTGGCAGGCCATACAGTCTGTACTGCAACTATTAACTGACGCTGCAGTGTGAATGCAACCATAGATATGTAAACAAATGGGCATGGCTGTGTTCCAATAAAACTTTATTTACAAAAAGTCATCAGGGCAGATTTGGCCCTCTGGCACCAGCCAACGTTTGCCGACTCTGCTCTAGGGCATTGGTTTGCAACCTTCAGTGAGCATCTGAAACACCTGGAGGGCTTGTTAAACTAGAGGCTGCTGAGTTCTACCCCTAGAGTTTCTGGTTCGGTAAGCCTGGGTAGGGACTGCTAATTTGCATTCCTTCCTACTGCCCAGGTAAATTTGATGCTGCTGTTCCAGGGACTGCCCTTTGAGGACCCTGAGGTCATATAATGGAAACAATAAACCCAAAGTCGGTGTATGTGTGGGGGGG